>CM028344.1:4990944-5180997 GCA_016618105.1 Dendrobium huoshanense | reverse complement strand
AAGTAAGCAGCCCCAGCAAAGCAATTTCATCCACAACATGCAGTGAAAACTACGAAAATCCGGCACACGCAGTAAAGTAACACCGGCCTAACCTAATCTAGAGTTGGTTGTCCTAGCACATCATCTAAAGTGTGTGAGAAAGGTCGTGTGGCTGGATAGATCCTAAAGTGGGTGATTAGTTAAAGTTGTCTAAAAGTTTGGATTTGTTAGGCTTAGAAAGGGATTTAAATTAAAATTTAAATATTAATGATTAAGAATTTTAATTAAACATATTTTAAAAGTTATTGATTACTACCTTTGTTTCACAACGAGCCGCGAAGTTTATTTCACCTCCTTGGGGCTAAGCTAATAGCCTCGTAGGCCTGGGTACTAGTTGCAATCGGGGTTGATTAAGTTATTTAAATTGGTTGATGAATTAAAAGAGTGGATTAATATTAAAATGAGTTAGTTACTGATTTTAAAAAGCTGATTAATTTAAGTTTGCCATTAATTGATTCGTGGCGTTGTGCCACCAGGCTCGAGGAACCAGCCTCCTTAGGACACTTAGCCCCGCAGCCCGGAGTAGTCCAGCCGATAACCAAATTAATGTAATTGAATAAGGATTTTTAGAAATGTTAAATAATTTAAGATTAATCTATTTAGATTTAACAACCCCTTAAATCCATTCGTGGCGTTGTGCCACCAGGCTCGAGGAACCAGCCTCCTTAGGACACTTAGCCCCGCAGCCCGGAGTAGTCCATCCAATAACTTCAACTTTAGGGTGGTGTTGTGTTTTAAAGGATTTGTTAAGTGTTTTAAGCATTAAACCAATATTTTCTGAGTTTTAGAACGATTTGAGATCTTTATGAATTTTTAGATATTTTAATGAATTGAATTAAAGGGTTGAAAATTGCTTTTTGATTAAGCTCAAATTCTGGAATGTTTGTATTTATTAAAATACTAGACCTTTCTACGATCAGTTAGAAGGTAAGTACGTTGAAATCATTTTTCTGCATTTTATTACAAAGGTTTGAAGTTTGAACTAGTTTTAACTACGGTTTGACCAATTTGTTGACTTTTTAAAATATTGCAAATTTCTGGAATTTAATATTTTAATAAATACTAGACATCACTATGAGTTGAATGCAAGTGGTTTGAGTAATTTGGATTTTTCTAGAATTAGTTATGAAGGTTGAAATTTTGACTATTAATGAATTTCTAATTTCTTAATTAGAGGGCTTCTTTGTGATTTTGCTTCAAACAAGTTCCGATCTCTTGAAAAACACCTCCAAAGGTCAGGAATGACCTAAGGAGGGATCCCCAAGTGTTGGGAAATTTGGGATTTTTTAATTATTATTAATTAATTATCTTAATTAAACATTGATTTTCATTTAAATAATTAGGGTTAAGATGCTGTCAAATCAAGGGGTTTAATTATCATAGATTAAGGACTGAATTCGGTCAGTTTGAGGGTTTATATGTAATTTTTGGATTTAAATTGGATTTATTACAATTTTTAGAAGTTTTAAAGGCTTAGTTAAGGGTTTAAGACTTAGAAAATTAATTAGGGGACCTAATGACCTCAAAAATCAGTGAAAATTTCTCTAGGGGCTGAGGGTGTCACTAAGTTCAAATGTTCAAAGTTTCAACTCAAGGGGAAGTGAATCCTAATTATTGAAATTTTTCTAAGTTTTCTATACATGAGTCCTTAATTATTGTCCTTAATTATGTCACTAATCTTGATGGCTTGAATCAATGTTTGAACTAACCCTCATACTCAATACACAAGGCATGCATGAACCACATAAACACATTCAATACCTAAATCTAGGAGAGCCTTAGACTAAGTGGGTGTGTACCTTAAGCATGCAATTAACTAATTAACATAATTAAGACAAAATTAGTGAATAATCAAAGAATGATTATCCACTAATCATCCCCTTATTTCTATTCAAATATGCTCAATCAACATTTAAGATCTCAAGTGACTTCCTAAACACTTAAAGATTTACATATATATTTTCAAAAATATTTAAAACATATAAATATAAATGGATATATATATATAATAAATATATATTATAAAATAATTAAAAATATTATTAAAATACATGTTGATGAGTTGAAGATCCACTGATCTCTAGGAAGTTTGAAAATAATAAAGATTTTCCTTGTATTTTTTCAAAATACTTAATATTTAATTAAATATAAAAAAAGGGTTAATAAGCTCCAATAATTCAAAATACCATCAAAATCTACTTCAATAATACTGAAAATTTTTTTGGAAATCAGCCATGCACTCAAAAACATGCATGCCAATTTTAAATAAAATAATTTATACATAATTAATTAAAAATAAAATACATATTTCTGTATTTCTTAAATTACTAATAAAATAATAACCAAAAGGTTTGATTTTATTTTTAAAATAAACTAGATGAAAACTGAAGAAAATGATATATATACTCATTTTTTGGTTATGTATTTAATTTACTATAATTTTTCAAAGTTTCCGTAATTAAAATAATTAAAACACATTTTTCTTAATTAAATGGCGGGCAGTCAGACACGCGGCGCGCTCGGATTGGCGGGATCGAAAACCGCGTGACGGCGGGGACACGCGTCGGCCGCGGGCCGCTTCACGCGGTTTCCACTTAACCACGTCAGCGGCTCTTGACAGCCGTTGGATTAACCGCGGGTTCGATCTAACGGCTGAGATCAGATCCCCGGTTTGATCTCACCAGGAGAAGATCAAACGGCGGAGATTCGATCCCGCCGTTCCGAATGGACGGCCCTGATCTCGCCGGACGGCTGATCGAACGAAAGATCGAAGGCACAGTCGGATCAGGCCGCGGAAGGGCTCGATCTGGACCGTTGATCGAACGATCAACGGTCCAGAAAACGTACACTCACCGGAAACCGTGAGTGACGCCCTAGAAAACGTCTTTTGCCTCGTTCTTCGATCGGATCGATCATTTCACTTGAAATTTTAAACACAAAGGGTAGGCATGAACAGAAATAATGGGAATAGTTTGTTTTAGCTAAAACCCTAAAAGCACAAAAGCTATTAGAATCTAACTAATGTGAACTAGATCTAGGGTTTTAGGAGTTATACCGTTAGATCTTCGAAATTTCTGGATGGATGAGCTTGTAGATTGTCCAAGTGAAGATCCCCAGCAGAATCCGAGCTCGAACACGTCTGGATCGACTGCTATAGGCTTGGGACGGTCTAGGTGGTGGCCTCGCCGGAGAACTCGCCGCCGGTGACGTGCAACCACTTGGATTTTGTAGTGGGGAGGTAGAGGAAGCTCTGGAGATTCAAAACGAACTGAGAGTTCGATCTGGGAGGCTAGGGTTAGTGAGAGAAGCTGCTTTGATCAACAATGCTCAAAAGTTCCTTTCTCCCTATTCAAACGAGCTGGGCTAGATTGGATGGCTAGGATTGATGCAGGGGCTCTCCAGATGATGCCACCTGTCCCTGGGAAAGCTGGAAGGCTGCGGAAAGGCTGGACAAGCCTTGCTCCTATTGGGTGGACTTGGGATGAGTGAGAGGAGACATTGCCACTTATGGCTAAACAAGGGATGGAGCTTGGTTAGAGGGCCTATTAGAGGGCTTTAGGTCACTAATAGGTCAGCCTTGGGGAGTTAAATCAGGGAAAAGGCTTTAAAAGGGATTAGACCTTTTAAAAGGGTCTAAACCCTAGGTTTGACCAAATTGACCAGTCAACTGGTCAATGGGCTGATGTGGCATCCAAGCAGGTCATGGAGTCTTTCCAAGTGGCTGGATGGGTGTGGCTTGAGCTAGGTTCAATGGGTTGAAAGGTTTGACCATACAAATGGTCCCTTAAGCCTTGAGTTGACTGGTTGACCAGTCAACTCCATCAAGGGTTATGAAATTTTCATTTAGGTAATTCAAATGAGTTGATTAGGTGGATTGGAGGGTGGTTCCAAGAGCCATGCATGTCAAAGGATTAAGAAGGCCTAATGGGCCTTTAATGGGCTTCTAGCCAAAACTGGTTGACATGGTCAACCAGTTGGGTTCAGGGGCTAGAAATGGATTCAACAAATTCAGAATGTCATCCTGAGTCTATTGGATGTGGTCCCAGGGTTTGGAGGGGTCGATTTGGTCAAAATCACCATTTGAACCCTTAAGGGCTTGTTTGGTCAACCTAGGTTGACTTGGTCAACCAGGTTGACCCAGGGTCTGGGTTTGGGCTCAACAGGTTTGAAATGATATTTTAAGAACAATGGAGGTGGTGGTTGGCCTAAAGAGGTCATTTGGGTCAAAACACATGTTTGGACCCTTAAAGGGCCTCTTGGGTCAAACCAGTTGACTTGGTCAACCAGGTTGACTCAAGGGTTGGAAATGGGTTCAAAAGATTTGAAATGACATTTGAAATTTGTCAAAGGTTGTTGCATCCCATTTGGAGCTCATTTGGTTTGAAATCCCTATTTGAGCCCCATAGGGGTATTTGGTCAATTTTGACCTATTGGTCAACTATGTCAAAAATGGGTCTGAAAATGCAGTTTACTGCTCAATGGGTTAAAATCAAGGGTCTGGAAGTGATTGGAAGCTTGGACAAGGGTTCCAAGGTCAAGATCTCAAAGGGTTAGGCTCAGTGGCATAGGCTGTAAATATTTGAAGGTTTACACCCTTTGAATTTTAATTCAAATTCTGGGGTTAGAGACCTCAGAATGAGCTCAAAGTTGGAGGGTAGCCTCTAGAGACATGTCTTATCACTTTGCAAGTGATAGACCCTGAATCAGAGGCCATTTAATTGGGTTTTGAAATGTTTGAAAAATCTCTAAAAAGGGTCTTTAGGACAAGCCTCTAGAGTTTGAATTTGAGTCTGAATTCTGGGTTTGGATTTGATTTGAAGTTTAAATTAATTTGGACTTGAATTGGATGGAGTTTGAGATTCAAATTGGTCACAGGTAGGAATCAAATTGAAATTGGAGTGGATTAAATATAGGAATTGATTTAAAATTGAGGTTGATCAAAGGTGGAGGTTGATTTGAAGTTGGAGTGATCCTAAGATCTAGAAAAATTCTAAGATCTAGGATTTAAGGGAATCCTAAGCTCTAGAATAGGCTCTAAGGTCTAGTTCTAGGAAAGATCCTAAGGTCTAGAGTGGATCCTAGGGTCTAGGATTAAATCTGGCTTCTGGAAGGGTCTTAGTGACCTCATACAAAAATGAGGTCAACAAATGGACCCCCATGTGTGTGGTAGAAGGAACTTCTGCTGCACACATTGGCGTTGACCGAATGGAAGTAGAATTTTGGGAGTGAAAGAGATCATCTCCCAACCTCAAGCCTATAGGATGCTAATGGAAGGCTTACACCTATTGGATAAGGAAAACTGGTAAAACCAAGGTAGGGAATACCTAACCTTGGGTCTAAGGAAGGGCATCACCCAACCTTAGGTCTACAGGATGCTGATAGAAGACTTACTCCTAGTAGACAAGGGAATGGAGAAACCAAGGTAGGGAAAACCTAGCCTTGGGTCTAAGGAAGGGCATCACCCAACCTTAGGCCTATAGGATGCTGATAGAAGACTTACTCCTAATAGGCAAATTAACTGGAAACCAAAGTAGGGAATACCTAGCTTTGGGTCTAAGGAAGGGCATCACCCAACCTTAGGCCTATAGGATGCTGATAGAAGACTTACTCCTAGTAGACGGATCAACTGGAAACCAAGGTAGGGAATACCTAGCCTTGGGTCTAAGGAAGGGCATCACCCAACCTTAGGCCTATAGGATGCTGATAGAAGACTTACTCCTAATAGGCAGATTAACTGGAAACCAAAGTAGGGAATACCTAGCTTTGGGTCTAAGGAAGGGCATCACCCAACCTTAGGTCTACAGGATGCTGATAGAAGACTTACTCCTAGTAGACGGATCAACTGGAAACCAAGGTAGGGAATACCTAGCCTTGGGTCTAAGGAAGGGCATCACCCAACCTTAGGCCTATAGGATGCTGATAGAAGACTTACTCCTAATAGGCAGATTAACTGGAAACCAAAGTAGGGAATACCTAGCTTTGGGTCTAAGGAAGGGCATCACCCAACCTTAGGTCTACAGGATGCTGATAGAAGACTTACTCCTAGTAGACGGATCAACTGGAAACCAAGGTAGGGAATACCTAGCCTTGGGTCTAAGGAAGGGCATCACCCAACCTTAGGCTATAGGATGCTGATAGAAGACTTATTCCTATAGGAAGATTAACTGGAAAACTAGGATGGTGCCACAAAGGGCGTACTCCACCACACAGCGAATGGGAATCAGGATGGTGCCACGAAGGGCGTACTCCACCACTAATCCCGGGTCAAATGCCAGGGTGGTGCCACAGAGGGCGTACTCCACCACTAGCGGGTCTAATCCTAAGGGAAGGAAGGACCTAACCTTAAGGAAAAGGCAAAGAGCGTAAAAAAAACTTAAAAAAAAAGGTAGAATCAAGTTGTAAATCAAGAAAAGGAAGTTTTATTGATTGATAAAATGAGCTACATCAAGCATAGTATTTCTTAAGGAAACGCCCATTAACAGGTAGCATTGGGTGGTTCCCTTTACAATCTACTAACTGATACGAGCCTCCTTCGTAGACAGTCTCTATAACGAAGGGTCCTTCCCATGTAGGTTCAAATTTGCCTCCCAGCTTCCGATGGGCCAAGATAGGCCTCCGAAGGACCAATACCAAGTCTCCCGCTTGGAAGGTCCTAGGTCGCACTAACTTATCATGGGCTTGAACCATACGGGATTTATACAACTCTAAACTTTGTTGAGCTTGGAGACGTCGCTCTTCAAGGCCTTCGAGTTCTTCCAATCGTAGTTTGCATTTTGTTCATTGGTAATTTGATTCTGAACTGCAATTCTAAGCGAAGGGATTTGTATTTCCAAGGGTAGAACAGCCTCAGATCCATACACTAGTGCAAACGGGGTGGATTGGGTCGGGGTTCTATAAGTGGTACGATAAGCCCACAGAGCTTCCACCAACCGCTCATCCCACTGCCGTTTGTTATCATCAAGGGTCTTTTTGACAATTTGCACCAAGGTTTTGTTGAAGGCCTCGGCCAATCCATTCGCCCGAGGGTAATAGATCGTCGAATATCTCCAATCAATATTATGGCGCCTTACAAAACTATTGATTTTTGTAGACTTGAATGCGGACCCATTATCGGATATGATTCTGCGGGGTACGCCGAATCGATATACAATATGGTCACGAAAGAATTTTAAGACATGGTGTGATGTTACGTTTCGTAGGGGAATTGCTTCCGCCCACTTTGAAAAGTAATCAGTTGCTGCTAATATGAAACGATGACCTCTCGCGGAGGGAGGGTCAATCGGCCCAATGATATCCGTGCCCCAACTCTCGAAAGGCCACGAGGCTATCGTAGGGTGTAACACATTAGGCGGCTGATGTAAAACCACACCATGGACCTGACATTGATGACAGTGCTTTGCAGTATTCATGCAATCGTCAATCATTGTCGGCCAATAGTATCCAAGTCTTTTAATCTTTAATTTCATTTTTGGACCCGATTGATGTGCACCGCACAGTCCTGAATGAACTTCATTAACAATTTTCTGGGCTTCTCGCTTGTTCAAACAGCGCAGCCACATGTGATCAAAGACCGACGGTACAACAGATCGTTAACTAGTGCATATGATAGGGCACGTTTCTTAATCTGGTTGGAGAGTGATTTATCCTGGGAAGCTTCCCTTCTTTAGGTAATCGACTAAGGGTCGTCTCCAATCGCCTTCTTCGTCAGCTGTCGAAGAGGCAGAAAGGATCTGAAGGGGAGTCTTACTAATGTGTTCCAAATCTATAAGAGAGAGGGTCTTACGACCCTGTATCTCTATATAGGGATGGAATCTCCTCAGGACATGCAAATTCCTTTGCAAGTTTTGCTAAGGCATCCGCCGCAGAATTGCTTCCACGGGGAACCCTATACAAAGTAGCAATGGGAATTTGTTCCAACAAGTGAAGCGTGTACTGGTGATATTTTAGGAGATTCGATTCAAGACTTTATAAGTTCCGGCGACTTGGTTAATAACTAGTTGGGAATCTCCAAAGATCTTAATCTCTTTAATCTCCATTAGAATTGCAAGTTCCAAACCAGTTATCAGAGCTTCGTATTCAGCTTCGTTGTTTGTGCAAGGCTCCGATAAGTGGTAGGAAAAATGCATCATTCCTTTTTCTGGTGTAATAAAAATTAGACCGACTCCAGCCTTTCCAGGAATTACAGATTGTTGAGTCGCAATCCTACGGAGGATGCTGCCCCATCAAAATATAATTCCCAGATGGCCTCGCCAGATTCCCCAAACTCATGATTTGTTCGTCGGGTAAGTCATCGTTCAGAGGAGAATCTGCCGCAGCGGGTGTGCTGCCAGAAAGTCGGCAACAGCCTGTCCTTTCACAGCACGAAGAGGAGTGAAAGTAATCTCAAATTGCAACAATATCATAGACCAGCGAGCTAAACGTCCTGACAACGTAGGTCGGGTCATAAGATATTGCAAAGGATTAACTCTTGAAATCAGACTGATTGAGTGGAGAGCATGTAATGCCTCAGTTTCTGAGCTGCAAAAACTAAAGCAAGACAATGCTTCTCAATTGACGGGTATCGAATTTCAGTAGGAAGGAGTCTTCGACTAAGGTAGTAGAGAGCATTCTCTTTTCCTTCGTCGTTAACTTGAGCTAACAGAGCACCTAAAGACTCATCTAGAGCTGCGGTGTAGAGGATTAATGGCTTTCCCGGAATCGGAGCTGCCAAGACTGGCGGGTTAGAAAGGTATTGTTTGATATCGTCAAAAGCATTTTGACACTTCTCGCCCCATACGAATTTAGTATCCTTTTTCGCAAGGACAGAAAAGGGTTGACATCTCCCGGAAAGATTAGAAATAACCTCCTTATATATGCCAATCTACCTTGTAGAGACCTTAATTGAGTAAGGCTCTTAGGGGATGGCATATCTAAGATGGCTTCAATTTTAGCAGGATCTATCTCGATTCCGCGGTGCCTTACTACGAATCCTAAGAATTTTCCCGAAGCGACGCCGAAGGCGCACTTCAAGGGGTTCATTTTCAAATCGTAGCGGCGCAACCGTTCGAAAACAACTCTTAAGTCATACAGGTGAGCCTCTTTAACCTTGCTCTTGACAACTAAATCATCAATATAACATTCAACTTGATTATGAATTAGTCGTCAAAGATACGGGTCATGGCCCGTTGGTAGGTTGCTCCGGCATTCTTTAAGCCGAATGGCATTACCTTATAACAAAAGATTCCAATAGGGGTTCTGAACGCCGTATTTCTCTCATCTTCAGGGGCCATCTTGATTTGGTTATAACCCGACGAGCCATCCATGAAGGAGAAAATAGCATGTGAGGAGGCAATGTCCACCATGAGTTCTGGTATTGGTAGGGGGAACTCATCCTTAGGGCATGCCTTATTCAGATCCCTATAGTCGACACAAATCCGAATCTGACCATTTTTCTTTCGAACTGGCACGACGCTGGCCACCCAAGAGGGGTATTGTTCCTCTCGAATGAATCCGGCCTCTGCCAATTTCTTAACTTCAGAAACGACTTGTTGCTCAATCTCTAAGCGCATGCGTCGAGGAGCTTGTTTAACAGGGATGGCATCATGCCGAACCCCAAGTTTGTGAACTGCTACCTCAGCAGGCAAACCTGGCATTTCGTCATATGTCCAGGCAAAGCAATCCCTAAACTCGAATAACAACTGGATTAAGTCTTGGTTTCACCCTCGCTCAACAGAGTACTTATAAAAATCGGACGGGGGTCATCATCGTTTCCCAAGTTAATTTCTCTCAACTCATCGACTGTCGACTTAATTTCCTCTTCAAATTCAGGGGGTGCATCCCGAACTTGAAGATCATCGGGATCGTCTAAAGTCTCCAAACAGAGTCCATCCAAAGGACAAGGAGGATCTGTAGGGACATTTGGAGAATCGAGATGGTAAGTTATCATTAGGCAATACTCATCATCATCGAATGAACTAACTGTTCCAAAGCCAATACCACTTGTTGGATTTTTATTTACTTTTGTTCGCCAAATATTCTCGTGGTATCTAGCTTGACCCTTAGTCCATCGGTATGGTATAGAACCTTTAGAAAAAGTTTTTTTTACACAAACAGGGAAGTAGCCGAAAGGTAATTCCATTAATTCATTAAAATCTGCCTCCTCAAGGGTTACATCACCTTCGTCCCTTGCGGAGGAGGAGCCAGGAAAGAATTTCTGGACTTTCTTAACTTCACCATCCAAGTTGGGGGCCACTTTGACTTCCAACCCTACAACCCTGCCTGCCGACAGTGGGGTCAGAGAAAGGGCCTCAATCCTTCTAGTGAGCTTTTCATACATTGTTAATTCGGGCTCGTCACTTTTAACTTTTGAAATATCTACCTCAGGGTCACTGTCCTGGTCTAAGGTGAGATCAAATTTTGGAGGAGTATTTATGTTTTGATAATCGAGAGAGAGGGCAGCACCTTGACTTTCTAGCTCACTATCGGAATCTGATTCCAAATCAATGTATACGGGTGCTGCTCTCCTGTCTAATGAAGCGCGGCCTCGACCTCGTGCCCTTAAAGCCATCCTCCCACCTCTTTGAGGTAATGTGCTTGGAGGTCTAAGGACAACAATATCAGAGTCGTCTTCACTACTCGATTGAATCATTTCTTGATTGATATTCTTATCTTTTTCTTTCTTTTGGTTGAATTTTTGTTCAACCATTTTCTCCTCAAATTTGATCTCTAATTTAGAACGGGACGAGGACCCTTTTGGTACAAAATATGCAGCATCTTCGTAGATCCCAATTTCTTGAATTGAGAATGGTTGCAAATCACCCTTAATCACATGTTCAATGCCATCTCGTTGATACTTAATGCATTGGTGCAGGGTAGATGGAACCATTCTATATTCGTGAATCCAAGGTCTACCTAGAAGTGCGTTAAAGGACGTAGTGAATCAATTATATGAAATTTAGCTTCAGTTTTTAAACCTCCTATCTCCAGGAGTAGAGTGATTGAACCTAAAGCTCTCTCGCCCTTCTCGTTGAACCCACGAAGCACCAACCTGTCGGTTGAAAGCTTGCTAGTATCAACTCTGAGATAAGCAAGGGTCTTTATGTTCATCACGTTGACCGATGCACCCGGATCAACAAGGACTCTTGATAACTTGAAATTTCCCACATCTACAGTAATGTAGAGGGGACGATTGTGGTCAGCAGTTCTCAAGAGTAAATCTTCGTCTGAAAAGGTAACCCCAGGGACCTCTTTGAAGTAGAGAGCCTCACCTTCTGAAGTTGCAGCAACTGTGTTAAGCAAATCTCGGGATCGAGAAGTGCTTTAATTAGAGACTCCCTCATTTCTTTGGAAAGAAGGAGGGCGTCATAAATACTTAATTTTGCTGGCAACTTCCTAAGGTGGGCTAGAACATTGTAATCAACCTTAGGAACGACAGACTCGAAACCCGGAGGAATTAAAGGGAATTCTGGTTGTTGAGGGGAATCCGGACTTAAATTTTCGAATGAAGGTTGCTTGCCTTTATCCTGAGGGGGCAACCTAGGGGGTAAGACTTTACCGCCACGGAGTTGCACCTGCTCGATGTTTTCGGGCGGGCAAACTAGAGCAGTGTCTACACACACCATAGGTGTTGGATCATCATTTCCTGAAAGCGAGTCAGAATCTGAAAGTTCTATCAAGATAGGATTTCCTTGAAAATTGATTTGAGGGAAATCACTTTCTGATAAAGCTTCACATTCGACCTCTTCTTGAATAGTCGATTCGGGGAGGTTGGTTTGACTAACCTCGATATTTGGTTCATTAGGAGTTTGATTGAATAGGAGAGTCATCAATTTGCATTTGAGATTCATGGTTAATCATCAAGACAGAAGTAGAAGGATGTTTTTTATTCATCTTTTGACCCTTCGCCTTTGATGGGGCAAAGTAAAAGTCAGATAACAAAAGAGGGGAAAGGGTTTTAACACCACATCCACCATTCTAATACATCTCTCATCTACACACTTCCTCTCTACAAAATCAGATTTCTCTTCTTTCACATTTTTCTCAGTAGTTCCTAAGACTACTGGAGAGGGAAGTGGCTCAACATCCTTCTGCGAAGCGTCCAGGTCAACTTTCCACACCGGGGCCTGGGCTATCGTAGTCAGCTGTTGAGAAAGATGAAAAGACTTGTTAATCGACTTTTTAAGTGCCCGGGACAAAGCAATGTCCCAACCATCTTCAACAAAACAAGAAGAATTAAGAGGATTACCTGAAATGGTCTTAATTGAAGCCTTTTCTGGATCGACCAAGTATTCCTTAGGTATTATGATGTTACCTTGGGTGTAGTTCCTCTCAAGCCAATCTTTGAACACAACGCAGTCCTCAAGAGGGTGACTAAGCATCCTGTGGTACGGGCAATACTTGGGATCATCTTTCTTGCTCTCATCCTCAGGCCTCCTAGCCTCTGGCAACTGAAAATCTGGTTTCTTTAACAGACTTCTGAAGATCTTCTTAACTGACTCCCTTTTAAATGGATAAGGCTTTGCCAATCTCTCTCTAAAAGGATGAAAGAGGGATCTCTAGTATGTTGAGGGACTATCTGAAAAGGCTGCTTCTGAGGCGGCTGTGGTGGAAGTGGAGTGCTAGGCTGACTAATCACTGGCCTCTTTCCTTTATCTACTGCTGAGACCACAGCTTTCTTTTCAAATGTCTTCACCGTTTTGGACCCTTCCTTCTCAGACTGCTCTCGTAAGAATGGCATCCTAGGAGCCTCTTCCTGCAAATTGCTAGCCTTATTAAGAAGTTTCTCAAAAGTTTTAATAGTGAAACCCTTCAGGAGAAAAGCAACAGGACCGTGGATATTCTTCAACAGAATCTCCACAGCATGTTGTTCTTGCAACTGGGGTTCACACTTCATCGAGAGGTTTCGCCACCTCAAGATGTACTCAACTAGAGACTCTCCCGGCTTTTGCTTTTCAACCACGAGATCGCCCACGGTGGTGCGTTGTTGCGCTCCAGAAAATCTCTTAAGAAAGAGGTTTTCTAGGTCGCTAAAGGTTCTTACTGAACCGTTGGGCAGATCGGCGTACCATTCAAAAGCAATGCCGGACAGACTACTTACAAATTGGCGAAATAGTAGAGCATCTGACCCCCCTGCGTTGCAACAGCTTGCTCGGAAGTGGGCCAGATGCTGTCTCGGGTTTTCGATTCCAGTGAAAACTTTAAAAGTTGGTGGCACAAAGCCCTTTGGGTAAGGAACTAAGTCATATTCCTCGGGGGTAGGGTCTACCCTTTGAAATAGACACAGTTCCTTGAGCATGGCTAAGGCCTCCCTTACCTGGTCCTCAATTAACTGCTTGATATCCTTCTGAGGTGGGATTGAAGGAATGGAGGAGACTGCAGGGTGAACTGGAGGTGTCTCTACTGGACAAGGGAGAGTCACAGGTGGTGACTCGAGAGGTCTGGAATTAAGTTCTGCCTTTTGGCCTTTTCTGTGAGCTCTCGAGCTGACTGGTGGATCATAAAAGACTCTTGCTGTGATTTGTCCAACTTCTCTTGCATTTCTCTAACTTGTGACATCATGCTAGCGAGCTGAGTCTCCAAGTTTTTTATATGTTCTTCATCTCTATCTTTCACAGACTCATCTGACTCTGACTCGACAGCATGCGGATCATCATCTTTAACAAATCGGCGCTTGCTGGGCTCAGCTTCTTTATTAGATCCTCTAGTTTCAACCACATGAATGCCCCAACATAATCATCTTCATCTCCAAGGAGATCATCCATATCAGGGTCAAAAGAAGCCGTTCCTTCTCTGTTCAACAAGATGTTTCTTATTTCCTGAACTACCTCCTCGACCGGTCTATCCCCAATTGATTTAGGGTCAAGGGGTAAGTATCCTTTATACTCAGCCATATCAAACAACTCTTCAGAATCCATAAGGCGATGATTTCGGTAAGTTTTGGATTAGGATCTGGTTGAGATTTTGTATCGGTTCATCTTCCATTTCTAAATCCTGGTCAATTCTCTCCTCTTCGACTATCCCAGAACTGGTAGTCAGAAGAGTGGCATCCTCTACAGGGAGAGGGACATATTCCTCAGGAGAAGTAGGAGCTTGTAAGGTGATAGTTCCCACATCTGGTAAGGTAAGGTCCTCAGACACCTGACTAAGGGGCCTAGGAATGACACTCGAACTTTGGGGATCATCAACTGGGGTAGCAGGAACGGTGACTATTGGATCAGGAGTCAAACTAACCGCGCAGGACTATCAACTGTAACAACTGGAGTACTAGCCTGAACATCCATCAATTCAACTGAACTCGGAGCGGGGTTGGCTGAAACTCGTTGGAGCTGCAGAATGAACTTAGAAGTTCTAGGAGGTGGTGGCAGACTCTCCAACTTGGTTCTCTTTGGCACATATCTCCTTTCAGGAGATTTAGGTCTTTTTCCTTTAAGGTCCACAGACTTTTGGACTTCAACCCCCTTTGGTTTGACAATCACTGAGGCCAATCTTACAGGTTTATGTGGGGGTACCGGGGGTCTACCAGTAGAGTGGCGGCTCTCTCGGACCCAGTCAACACAATACCCTCTGTTTGAGAGGACAGAGGGCGTGGCACCCAGTGATATCCATCAACCAGTACTGAAGTAGCGGGCTGTCTAGCATACTTCTTATTCTTTCTAACGAATTGAGGGGTTAAATTCTTTGCTTCAGATACTTCTTCCTTCAGCACTTCTTTTTGAAGCGATGTGAGATCACTCCCTTCAATTGTTTCACATATTCTTCTTTAGTCTGCCCAGTCTGTGCAGCGCAAGTATGAATTATATTTCTCAGAGTCCTTGTCTTTTGAAGATTTTTTCTTTCTGAGTTTCTTGGTCGAGTAGTCGACCGGGCATGGTGGAGAACGGGCTATCCTAGCTATCCTCTCCTCCCCTTGAGCTGAAGCCAGGGGGTAAAAGCGACTTCCCTTTAGGAGGGGAGAGGAAGCAGGAATAGGTAGCTCCTCAACAGCCTCAGGTTCTACTTGAGCCAAGGTCTTAAAGGGTAGAACTCTCTTAGCCTTAGAGATTTTCTTTCTAAGTCTCCTCAAATAATTCTTCTTCTGATTCTTCGTGGTGAATCTAAGTCCAGAACTAGACCCTTCTTCAAAAACAGACTTAATTTCAGTGGGAGGCTCAACAACCGGTTCAGACTGTTCCTGATCATCACTGACTACTGGCAAGGTGGGTGCAGATCCCACAATTAACTCAACTACTGGGGGAGTTTCCTTACTGGCATCCAGGCTCACAATCTGGTGTCCATCCATAGAGAGCTCTAGAGTACTGAATCCCATTCCAAAAATAACAGTGCTCCCTTGGTCATTAACAGTTGAGGACAACTCTCGGTCAAAAGAGAAAATCAGTTGGCCAGCCATTTGAAATTTTCTGAAAGTTAAAGAAAATGATTGAAATTAGATTTTTTTTTTTTGAAAAGAATGGTAGAAAAGTATTTCATTGTTTTTTTGAAAGTATGACATATGTTGTCCCACGAAGGAATCGTATGGGGTAACACATGACAACTTGAGTTTGAGAAATAATTTTTTTGAAATTTTGAGAATTTGAAAGGGGTTTTCTTACAGGTTCCAAAACACAACGGACAGAGTTTCCCCTTGCCCGAAGGCTTATGGAATTGTGAGAAAGCCCAAGTAAGAAGGATAGTTTAACCCTCCCCACCCTTAGAAATCAAAGGGGAAGTGAGGGGGTTAAAACTAACAAGTTTTGGGATGAAATCAAAATTTGTATTCTTTTCAATTTTAAGGATTTATATGTTGAACGAGAAATTTATCGACCATAAATCCATAAAATTAAAAGGATATCCAGAGATCTGATTTGACACTGTCGCCTCACAGGCTGTACTGGGGCAGAAGGTCAAAATCAGAACGAAAAGCCAAATTTAGATGGAAACCTCTTTTTTAGTATTTTGTTATTATTTTAGATGTTGGCCACACTCACCCAAGGAAGAAATGGGCAAAGGGACCAACGGAATAAATGATAGTTAAAACTACCGATAAAACAAAATTTTGCCATTATTAAAGATGGAGAGAGAGATTTGTCCCACCGGGCGTGCCATTTTTTTGTTGGTGGAATTTTGAAAACATGTTTTGAAAATATTAGTTTTCTTTGGGGATTTTAAGATTAAGGTTAAGTTCTAATTCTAAGGTCGAATCGACTCGTTAGAAAGAGTATATCACCCCGGAGGACGAAAATAAACTTTCATAACGGTGTTCAGACTTAGAATTATGTAAACTCATCTTGAATACTATGATCGGGTTCTAAGAAGAACTTTATATGGCCCCGAGGGGACAAAGTATAGTTCAACTGAGTACCCAATTACAATATTCAAGAAAACATGATCGTCGCATTCGCATCCAAAGCCTTATCGAAGAAGGATGTATCTCCCCAAAGGGAAATGACACCATTCTACGATAATTCTTCTAATGCGACCATGATGATCATTATTTAACTTTTCCCAAAGAAATCTAATGAAGTTTTAGAAATTGAGTTTTCTTTAAAATCAGGTGTGTGTGGGTTCCAAATCTCCTACGAGCGCAAGCCCTCGTAGTTAATTACATCGTAGGGAGATAAAATCTCCTACGAAAACTCTCGATTAAAATATGGCAGAATTTTGTTTAGAGTTTCTAGGAGTGATATCAAAGTATGAATAGAATTATTGGAAAATCAAAAGGGAATGGATCAAAATTGAGCAGTTATTAACGGAGTTAAAGGAGGAGAGGTAGGGGACACCTTGAGATTCCAGAACCATCCGGAAGTGTCCCAACTTAATCTAAGTGTTGGGCTTTATGTTTTGAAATGAAATGATATTTAATTAGAGTTGAGCATTTTATTAAAATTTGGGACTATATTCCCGAAATTTGGGGTCTTATAATCAAAGATCTGCCCCGGAACCTAAATCTATTTTGGACACTGGACCACAGTCGTCCGATCCTAACTAATGCAGTGCAAGATCTGGACTTACCCCGGCCTGGATTGGGGAGCCAGCTAACCACCTAATCGATTTAAAAGAGATGAATCCGGTCTTTTATGAAAGAGTGGTAGGGACGTTATAATTAAAGTTTTGAAGAATTGGGGCCGACATCTAGAAATCCTAATTGGCCCCTTTGACTTATGTTGGGTGCTAAAATGCTAAGGACTATGAAATTAAAATTTTGACTCTTTAATTTGTATCTAATGCAATGCATGCTGGTTAACAACTTCAAATCAAATATGCTTGAAATTTTTAAAAACAGGCTTATAAAATAATTTTTTAGAAGACTGGACTTCCCCAGGTCCGGCACCTCGTCCTCATAGGTCAGACTATCCGGACTCTACCCGCAGGCGGGGAAGGGTCTAAAGCAAGGAAAGAGTAATGCAGAAATATGCATGCGACCTCGGGGTCGATCCCCGGCTAATTCCCTAGATTCGTTATCTTTCTATGTTATTTAGACTCACTAAAATTTTAGACTTTTAAAATTATGAGTAGAAAACTTTCACACCCTCACGAGCCTCACGTATCCAGGCGAAAACAAAGAGCGGCATGCAATCGCCAAAAAACTAGTAAAAAAAGTAATCCTAAAGGCAATCAAATCATCACATCAAATATAAATTAATTAATAAATGTCCATAGGCAGAATTGCCTTGCTTATTACAAACCAGAATATTACAGAAAGTAAAGTGGCCGGGCACCACTGACAACAACCCGGATTCTAAACCTAGTAATGACGCAAGTTATTTTGAGTGGATACTCTCAATCTTCAAATCTTCAAATCTTCAATTCATTCTTCTTTGGACTCCTTTTTCTTCAATCTTCTTGGAATCTTCGTAGTGGATTACCCAAATGGACAAGAGGGCACTTCCTTTAGGGGAAGGCCACTCTTTCCTCTTTGGGTAAGGAAGAGGTATGATCCAAATTTGGATTTCCAAATGGAAAAGGAATGTTCCCCAAAGGGGTATCCTTTCCTCTTTGGAATCCAAGCTTTGGATCTATGTATCCCAACTCAAAATAAACTTTCACAACACTTGACACTTGCACAAATTACATTGATATCAAAATAAAAATCTAGACTCACCTGCAGGGTTATCCTAAGCAATTAATATATAAAAAAGGCAGTTATTCCCAAGCAGTTGTATATGAGCAGAAAAGAAAGTAAACACACTGGCCACGCTTTTTTATTTGGGGGCTTTAGCAGCTGAAGCACCTGTGCAAAGAGTTTATAATATTTATGCATTTTTTAATTTGCCCCCCTTTTATATTGCCCTGCATGAGCGTGGCCACCTGCAGAAAACTGTGTCAACATCCAGATCGTACCTAACCTAAGGGTAATCTAGTCGCCAAACACATCAATCCATCCACAGAGTACAGAAAAAGTAAGCAGACACAGCAAAGCAATTTCATCCACAACATGCAGTGAAAACTACGAAAAATTCGGCACACAGCAGTAAAGTAAACACCGGCCTATCCTAGATCTAAAGTTGGTTGTCCTAGCACATCATCTAAAGTGTGTGAGAAAGGTCGTGTGGCTGGGATAGATCCTAAAGTGGGTGATTAGTTAAAGTTGTCTAAAAGTTTGGATTTGTTAAGGCTTAGAAGGGGATTTAAATTAAAATTTAAATATTAATGAATTAAGAATTTAATTAAACATATTTTAAAAGTTAATTGATTACTACCTTTGTTTCACACCGAGGCCGTGAAGTTTATTTCACCTTCCTTGGGGCTAAGCTAATAGCCTCGTAGGCCTGGGTTACCAGTAGCAATCGGGGTTGATTAAGTTATTTAATTTGGTTGGAATTAAAAGAGTGGATTAATATTAAAATGAGTTAGTTACTGATTTTAAAAGCTTGATTAATTTAAGTTTCCATTAATTGATTCGTGGCGTTGTGCCACCAGGCTCGAGGAACCAGCCTCCTTAGGACACTTAGCCCCGCAGCCCGGAGTAGTCCAGCCGATAAACCAAATTAATGTAATTGAATTAGAGATTTTTAAAATGTTAAATAATTAAATATTAATCTATTTTAAGATTTAACACCCCTTAAATCCATTCGTGGCGTTGTGCCACCAGGCTCGAGGAACCAGCCTCCTTAGGACACTTAGCCCCGCAGCCCGGAGTAGTCCAGCCAATAAACTTCAACTTTAGGGTGGTTGTTGTGTTTTAAAGGATTTGTTAAGTGTTTTAAGCATTAAACCAATATTTTCTGAGTTTTAGAACGATTTGAGCTCTATGAATTTTTTAGAATATTTTAATGAATTGATTAAAGGGTTGAAAATTGACTTTTTGATTAAGCTCAAATTCTGGAATGTTGTATTTTATTAAAATACTAGACCTTTCTACGATCAGTTAGAAGGTAAGTACGTTGAAATCGGATTTTTCTACATTTTATTACAAAGGTTTGAAGTTTTGAACTAGTTTTAACTACGGTTTGACCAATTTGTTGACTTTTTAAAATATTGCAAATTTCTGGAATTTAATATTTTTAATAAATACTAGACATCACTATGAGTTGAATGCAAGTGAGTTTGAGTGATTTGGATTTTTCTAGAATTAGTTATGAAGGTTTGAAATTTTGGACATTAATGAATTTTCTAATTTCTTAATTAGAGGGCTTCTTTTGTGATTTTGCTTCAAACAAGTTCCCAATCTCTTGAAAACACCTCCAAAGGTCATAAATGACCTAAGGAGGGATCCCCAAGTGTTTGGGAAATTTGGATTTTTTAATTATTATTAATTAATTATCTTAATTAAACATTGATTTTCATTTAAAATTAAATTAGGGTTTAAATGCTGTCAAATCAAGGGGCTTTTAATTATCATAGATTAAGGACTGAATTCTGGTCAGTTTGAGGGTTTATATGTAATTTTTGGATTTAAATTGAATTTATTACAATTTTAGAAGTTTTAAAGGCTTAGTTAAGGGTTTAAGACTTAGAAAATTAATTAGGGGACCTAATGACCTCAAAAATCAGTGAAAATTTCTCTAGGGCTGAGGGTGTCACTAAGTTCAAATTTCAAAGTTTCAACTCAAGGGGAAGTGAATCCTAATTATTGAAATTTTTCTAAGTTTTCTATACATGAGTCCTTAATTATTGTCCTTAATTATGTCACTAATCTTGATGGGCTTGAATCAATGTTTGGACTAACCCTCATACTCAATACACAAGGCATGCATGAACCACATAAACACATTCAATACCTAAATCTAGGAGAGCCTTAGACTAAGTGGTGTGTGCACCTTAAGCATGCAATTAACTAATTAACATAATTAAGACAAAATTAGTGAATAATCAAAGAATGATTATCCACTAATCATCCCCTATTTCTATTCAAATATGCTCAATCAACATTTAAGATCTCAAGTGACTTTCTAAACACTTAAAGATTTACATATATATAGTTTCAAAATATATTTAAAACATATAAATATAAATGGATATATATATATATATAAATATATATTATAAAATAATTAAAAATATTATTAAAATACATGTTGATGAGTTGAAAGATCCACTGATCTCTAGGAAGTTTGAAAATAATAAAAGATTTTCCTTGTATTTTTCAAAATACTTAATATTTAATTAAATATAAAAAAGGGTTAATAAGCTCCAATAATTCAAAATACCATCAAAATCTACTCAAATAATACTGAAAAATTTTCTGGAGATCAGCCATGCACTCAAAAACATGCATGCCAAATTTAAATAAAAATAATTTATACATAATTAATTAAAAATAAAATACATATTTCTGTATTTCTTAAATTACTAATAAAATAATAACCAAAAGGGTTGATTTTATTTTTAAATAAACTAGATGAAAACTGAAAATGATATATTATACTCATTTTTTGGTTATGTATTTAATTTACTATAATTTTCAAAGTTTCTGTAATTAAAATCAATTAAAACACATTTTTTCTTAATTAAATGGCGGCGGTCGAGACACGCGGCGCGCTCGGACTGGCGGGATCGAAACGCGCGTAACGGCGGGGACACGCGTCGGCCGCGGGCCGCTTCACGCGGTTTCCACTTAACCACGTCAGCGGCTCTTGACAGCCGTTGGATTAACCGCGGGTTCGATCTAACGGCTGAGATCAGATCCCGCGGTTTGATCTCACCAGGAGAAGATCAAACGGCGGAGATTCGATCCCGCCGTTCCGAATGGACGGCCCTGATCTCGCCGGACGGCTGATTGAACGAAAGATCGAAGGCGCAGTCGGATCAGGCCGCGGAAGGGCTCGATCTGGACCGTTGATCGAACGATCAACGGTCCAGAAAACGTACACTCACCGGAAACCGTGAGTGACGCCCTAGAAAACGTCTTTTGCCTCGTTCTTTCGATCGGATCGATCATTTCACTTGAAATTTTAAACACAAAGGGTAGGCATGAACAGAAATAATGGGGAATAGTTCGTTTTAGCTAAAACCCTAAAAGCACAAAGCTATTTAGATCTAACTAATGTGAACTAGATCTAGGGTTTTAGGGAGTTATACCGTTAGATCTTCGAAATTTCTGGATGGATGAGCTTGTAGACTGTCCAAGTGAAGATCCCCAGCAGAAAATCCGAGCTCGAACACGTCTGGATCGACTGCTATAGGCTTGGGACGGTCTAGGTGGTGGCTCACGGAGAACTCGCCGCCGGTGACGTGCAACCACTTGGATTTTGTAGTGGGGAGGTAGAGGAAGCTCTGGAGATTCAAAACGAACTGAGAGTTCGATCTGGGAGGCTAGGGTTAGTGAGAGAAGCTGCTTTGATCAACAATGCTCAAAAGTTGCCTTTCTCCCTATTCAAACGAGCTGGGCTAGATTGGATGGCTAGGATTGATGCAGGGCTCTCCAGATGATGCCACCTGTCCCTGGGAAAGCTGGAAGGCTGCGGAAAGGCTGGACAAGCCTTGCTCCTATTGGGTGGACTTGGGATGAGTGGAGGGGACATTGCCACTTATGGCTAAACAAGGATGGAGCTTGGTTAGAGGCCTATTAGAGGGCTTTAGGTCACTAATAGGTCAGCCTTGGGGAGTTAAATCAGGGAAAAGGCTTAAAAGGCTGATTAGGACCTTTTAAAAGGGTCTAAACCCTAGGTTTGACCAAATTAACCAGTCAACTGGTCAATGGGGCTGATGTGGCATCCAAGCAAGTCATGGAGTCTTTCCAAGTGGCTGGATGGGTGTGGCTTGAGCTAGGTTCAATGGGTTGAAAGGTTTGACCATACAAATGGTCCCTTAAGCCTTGAGTTGACTGGTTGACCAGTCAACTCCATCAAGGGTTATGAAATTTTCATTTAGGTAATTCAAATGAGTTGATTAGGTGGATTGGAGGGTGGTTCCAAGAGCCATGCATGTCAAATGGATTAAGAAGGCCTAATGGGCCTTTAATGGGCTTCTAGGCCAAAACTGGTTGACTTGGTCAACCAGTTGGGTTCAGGGGCTAGAAATGGATTCAACAAATTCAGAATGTCATCCTGAGTCTATTGGATGTGGTCCCAGGGTTTGGAGGGGTTGATTTGGTCAAAATCACCATTTGAACCCTTAAGGCTTGTTTGGTCAACCTAGGTTGACTTGGTCAACCAGGTTGACCCAGGGTCTGGGTTTGGGCTCAACAGGTTTGAAATGATATTTTAAGAACAATGGGATGGTTGGTTGTGCCTAAAGAGGTCATTTGGGTCAAAACACATGTTTGGACCCTTAAAGGGCCTCTTGGGTCAAACCAGTTGACTTGGTCAACCAGGTTGACTCAAGGTTGGAAATGGTTCAAAAGATTTGAAATGACATTTGAAATTTGTCAAAGGTGGTTGCATCCCATTTGGAGCTCATTTGGTTTGAAATCCCTATTTGAGCCCCATAGGGGTATTTTGGTCAATTTTGACCTATTGGTCAACTATGGTCAAAAATGGGTCTGAAAAATGCAGTTTACTGCTCAATGGGTTAAAATCAAGGGTCTGGAAGTGATGGAAGCTTGGACAAGGGTTCCAAGGTCAAGATCTCAAAGGGTTAGGCTCAGTGGCATAGGCTGTAAATATTTGAAGGTTTTACACCCTTTGAATTTTAATTCAATTCTGGGGTTAGAGACCTCAGAATGAGCTCAAAGTTGGAGGGTAGCCTCTAGAGACATGTTCTTATCACTTTGCAATGATAGACCCTGAATCAGAGGCCATTTAATTGGGTTTTGAAATGTTTGAAAAAATCTCTAAAAAGGGTCTTTAGGACAAGGCCTCTAGAGTTTGAATTTGAGTCTGAATTCTGGGTGGATTTGATTTGAAGTTTAAATTAATTTGGACTTGAATTGGATGGAGTTTGAGATTCAAATTGGTCACAGGTAGGAATCAAATTGAAATGGAGTGGATTAAATATAGGAATTGATTTAAAATTGAGGTTGATCAAAGGTGGAGGTTGATTTGAAGTTGGAGTGATCCTAAGATCTAGAAAAAATTCTAAGATCTAGGATTTAAGGGAATCCTAGGCTCTAGAATAGGCTCTAAGGTGTAGTTCTAGGAAAGATCCTAAGGTCTAGAGTGGATCCTAGGGTCTAGGATTAAATCTGGCTTCTGGAAGGGTCTTAGTGACCTCATACAAAAATGAGGTCAACAAGGGTCAGGAAAAGAGCGGGAGCGGGAGCCTCCTCCTCTCCAGCCCCCGAGGTTCCTCAGGGTGGAGATGAGTACTGTGAAGGGTACTGAAGGAACTGTTTGAGTAGAAGGGAGTGGGAGGTTTGGTGGAATAGGATACTGGAGTTGGTATTGGTTTCAATGATATAGGCTATAATGTGTCCTAAGGCTAGATTGGGTTTCTCTTGTGACCTGGATCGCAGATTGTGATTAAGTGATCAATGTATCAAAAAATTAGGTCTGCAGTATTAAATTTTCTATGAGCCATGATGTAGAAAGTAGTGAGGGAAAGTAGAGGGGTGATGTGGATTCGGTCTTCGACTTTTGGAATTATGGAGGTGGCGAAGGACATGTTGGATTGTCCTAGCATCTTTGACTAAAGAGCTAGTCTCTCCAACATGAAAAGGTGCATTGGTCTGGCGAAGGAAGTGATTCGCCGTGGACCAGTCAAGGTCAGGATCAGATGCGATTAAGTGCAGCTTATCCCGATGGTGGATAGCTGTAAAAGATCAACACAATCCTGATATGTGATTTCGACAGGGCGTCGATTCATATAGGAGGTCAGGGCTGTGAAGGTAGGGTTAATGCGAAGGTTTGCGAAAAATTCTCGAAGAAACTCGGTATTGAAAGGGAAGGCAAGAGACATAATGAAGTAAAGGGAGGTGTGAGCAAAAAAGATCCATTATCGGGTATGAGATGTGGGCAGGATTGATGATTCTGGAGACAGTTATCCCACACTCTTTGTAACGATGGTAGGCAGCTTCATCTTCTGCTTCCCTGAAATGAGGGTCAATTCTAGCCCTCGAAGAACTCCCAGAAGTTTGTCGGACACGTTTCCCACCAGCCATAGAGAGGAGTTAGCAAGAAAACATAAGAGGAGAAAGGGTGAAAAGTGAAAAACCATGGCTGGAATGGCCAGAATTTAAAGAAATGACCATATCGTCCTGGCCGATCGTAGAATCGTCCAGGCTGATATGGCTCAATAATTTCGTACATGCCGATTGGTTAGAAAGGCGGTCCGATCGTCCAGGCCGATCAGATATCGGCCAGGCCGATTAGACACAGGCGATCGGCCCGAGGAGTCAATCCGGACGATCGTTGAAAAAGCAGATCGTCCGGGCCGATTAAGTGTATCATCCAGGACGATGCATAATAATTGATCGTACCGGCCGAAGTTAAAACATTTTAAATCACTGCCACGTGTATCATCTAGGACGAACAATGGATCGGCCCGGCCGATTCTCCAGTAATGGATCATCCGGGGCCAATTTTAAAGATTCAAATGTGCTGACACGTGGATCGTCCAGGATGATCCAGTGTATCGGTCAGGACGATGCACATAAAAAGCATCGGCCAGACGAAATATTCTATCAGCCAGGACTATCATCATGATTGTAATAGAGATCGATCAAATCATCCAGGATGATATAGGATCGTCCAGGACGATGAGTACAGCAAGCATAGAAAAGGTCAGCAGATGGATTTTGAAGAGAATTTGCCCTATCGTTCAGGACGATAAAGGTATCGGCCAGGACGATGTGACTAGAAATTGAAACTAAGGAAAAGATGGTGATGATCAAGGTCCTTAAAAAAAAAAACAGTCAAAAACACAGTAAAAGAAAAGCAAAAACACAAGGAAAATAAAAAAACGAATATTTTTGGATTTTAATTTTTTTTATAGAGGCATCATATGAGAATTTTTTTTTCAAAAAGTTACACTTTTAGAGTTCCACAAGATCAAGGAGTTTAGCTAATCCTAATCAGACAAAGGTAAGATATCCGATTCTGTTAACCCTAAATCAGACGTTTTTTATGGTATAAAATTTCTTTTGAAAAATAATAATGCTTAACTCAGAATAAACCTAATTGGGCAAAAAAAAGAAGATTCAATCAAACTTGTTTACAAAAACCATCTCATAAATAATAAAACAAAGTATTTTTTCTCAATAATGAAATTTGAAATCAAGCCTTTGAATTCATCAAATAGTCAATGAGTTTTCTAAGTCTTAAAAGTTTTGAAAAGAGGGGATAGCTTGCTTTTTAGTGGGCTCATTTTATGCCTCTTGAATCTTTGATTGGCTCTTTGAGCATCTTTTGATTTTTGATACATAATTGTGTATAATTTTCCTTTTTCAATTTGGCGTCATAGGCATCTTTCCTTTTTAATTCTTGTAAGCTAAAAGCTCTTTTGCAAACTTTTAACAAAAGCTCAGTTGTGAGTATATCCTCCAAATATTAGAGAATAGGAGCTCTCTCTCTAACATAGGAAAGAATAAGTCACAAAACAAAATAAAAAACATGTGATAAAAGCAATGGCAAGATTTTAAATAACTCGAAAGATATGTAAGAGCTTTGGATATTATGTATAAGATAGAATATTGTAGCAAGATAGAAAAAATCTTAGTTTCAAAAACCA
The DNA here is from genome assembly GCA_016618105.1 of Dendrobium huoshanense. Classification (NCBI taxonomy): domain Eukaryota; kingdom Viridiplantae; phylum Streptophyta; class Magnoliopsida; order Asparagales; family Orchidaceae; genus Dendrobium; species Dendrobium huoshanense. Next base: position 5,154,957 of record CM028344.1, on the reverse strand, counting down.
TTGGCTAAAATGAGTTAGACTTTTGTTTAGAGAAGAAAAATTATACCACTAAACAAGGTCAGAAGGAGGGAAACTATCCACGGTGTTTCTCCCTTTAACTAAATTTAGAAAAGCTAAACACAATCTTCAAAAACTCCAAAATCTAAAAGCTTGAAAAGATTCACCATATGTGACACTAAGCAAAAAAAATAAAAAAAATAAAAACAAAGCAAACTAGAACAACACAAAGCAAGCACAAAACTAGCATAAAAAAACACAAAAACTAAAAATTTCAAGCAAATTATAAGGCAGCGAGTTTAAGCAATTTTTGAGCTGCCAGCCTCCTTATGTCCAGTTATCCTATGCTTCCACGAGGTCTTTGGTGAGAGCACACCTGCAAAGCTCAACAACAGTCAGATTTAGGAACCCAAACAGGTTTGGGCCCCTTCTTAGGAAAAGTAAAGTGCAATGCAGATATGGTATGTTGTGAATCATGCATCTTAGGTCTCCACACCCAATGTGTACTACGGTGAATGGTGCAAGTGTGTGAGATGTGTCCTAGCATGTCACATGAGAAACATCTAACTCCAGGAAAAGGTTTCTCAAATAGTTTGAGTTATAATGTCTCTTCCTAGGTTCTGGCTTAGGATCAAAATTAAATGGCATCCAATTTTTCTTACATATATCGAAATCATTTTGAATCCTCAAATTAGTTTTCTTTAATGCATCATTCTCAATCCTCAAATTTTTCTCAATCTCTTTAGATTTCTTAAGATCAAAATTAAGTGAGGTGTGTGAAACTTTAATGCCTTATGTTCATCAATTAATTCTGAATGCTTTTTGTTCAGCTTATCAAATTCATCAAGAAGAGCCATGTGATTAGAATCAATCATTGAATGATCTTTAAGAATGACTTCATACTCTTTATGCAAATTTATAAGTTCCACTTTTAAGCTAGCATGTATTTTCTTGAGTTTTTTATATGATGTATGCATTTTCTCACAAATCTCAAATAATTCATCATAAGTTGGTTTACATACCTCTTCCTCATCACTTTGCTCAAGATGATCTTCCCCTATTAAGCATAGGTTTGTAGTCTCTTCCTTGGTTCAATCTTAGAGGAATCAGTTCCAGATTCTACCCAGAATGCCTTTTGGATTCTCTTCTTCTCCTTCTTAAACTTAGATTTTCCTCATTCTTTTTCTTGCTTGTGTTATCTTGAAGTGTTGGGCAATCGGCTCTCACATGTCCAGGTTTCCTGCATTCAAAACAAACAACATCAGAAGATCCTTTAACATGTTTATGATCCTTACCTTTTCTCCAACTTTGATGATGCTTTTGTTTCTTTCTTAGAAAGCATTTGAATTTCCTTGTGATGAAGGCAACTTCATCGCTTTCAGACCCAAAAGATTCAAAATCTGATTTGTGCGCCTTCAGTGCAATTGTTTTCTCCTTTTTCTTCTCACCTGCATCAAGATTTCTTTGATTCACCCCTTACTCGTAAGCAATGAGTGAGCCAAGTAAGTTATCAATAGAATAGATGTTCAGATCCTTAGATTCAGTGATTGCAGTGATTTTAGCATCATAAGACGAAGGAAAGCATCTCAAAATCTTGTTAACTTTTTTCATAGTTTGAAAGTTCTTTTCCTAGTGCATGTAGTGAAGTAACTATCTGAATAAATCTTGTATACATGTCAAAAATCGATTCATGAGGTTTCATACAAAAAAGTTAGTAGTCATGCAAGAGAATGTTCAAACGGGATTGTTTAACTTCATTAGTACCTTCATAGGTGATGCACAATTTATCCCAAATCTCTTTACCAATTTTGCAAGTGGAGACATGCATGTAATCCTCATATTTTAAAGCACAGAAAAACAGTTCAAATATTTTGCATTCAATTGAGCTAAATCACGTTCATTGAAAGTCCATTCGGTAAAAGCAACTTCAGTTTTAACACCATTAATTTCACGAGAAGGTGGAGAATAATCTTCTTGAATAAGCATCCACATGCAATAATCAGTAGATTGTAAAAATATTGATATGCGGGTTTTCCAAAAATAAAAAGGTAGGTTATCGAACAAGGGAGGTCGGGTAATAGAATACCCTTCCGTAGTGTTACAATTCCCAAGGTTAGCCATGGATCTAATTCAAAAAGTTTTCAAACTTAAATTTTTGAATCCCGCTCTGATACCACTTGAAAGTTCATTAGGGATGTTAAGCCCTATAGAACTAGCCCAAGCTAACCAAAAGGGGGTGAATTGGTATTTTAAAAAATTTCTTATCACAAAGAATGAAAATCACATAAACCAAAATCACACCACAAAAATAAATGCGGAAATAAAAGTGCGGAAGCAAGAAAATAAGAACACAGGAATTTATAGTGGTTCGGTCAACTCAACCTACGTCCACTCCTTGGCGGCACCCTCTAAGTATTGCACTACAAAATGTGACTCTCCTTTAGCCCCCACGGCTAGGCGGCGAAGACCTCACAAGAACCTCCTTTTTGCCACCACGGCAAGGCAGAGAACCTATCTCCTTTTGCTTCCTCCTGAAGCTGGCAGAGAACCATAACCAAAAGCTAACTCCTTACCTCTACCGACCCTTCCATGGATGAGAAACTCTAGACGAAGGAGAAGCATAGCGATCCTTGAAGCAACCCTTATGAATCCCCTCACAAGCTCCCCCTCACAAGATCCTCTCTCTCTCCCTCTCTCTCTCTTTCTCTCCTCAAGGCCTTCTTAGGTCAAGGAAGCAGCCAAAGGTCTTTTAAAAACGTTGAACAAGAGCTCTTAAATAGAAGAGCTTCAAAGAAGCTCATTAATTGCAAGTTGCCGACTTTATCGTCCAGGCCGATATGGACATCGGCCTGGCCGATCAGTAAATCAAGGAAGATCAGCCAGAGCATCGCCCTGGATGCAAAACTGGATGATTAAAAATTGGCTGGATCATCCAGGCCGATCTCATGATCGTCCTGGCCGATCAAATCAAATCACTGGAAAATCATCCTGAGAATAGCCCTGGATATGGGCTGGCCAATATTTATCGTCCTGAAGTAACTTAAGGTTTTTGACTGGATCGTCCTGGCCGATCCTGCGATCGTCCAGGATGATATGATCGTATCAATCATCTTTAATTACTTCCTTGATTTCCTGATTAATTAAGGCATAATTTGATAATTTCGTCCAGGCCAATCAATGATCGTCCTGGCCAATAATTTAAAAATACAGTATACCTTTATTGTCTATGGCGGAAACTTCTTTCTGTTTTGAGCTTATCATCCTGGCTGATACACGTATCGTCCAGGCCGATATGTTAATGATGGATGCCTTAATTAAGAATCCTTATTTAGACTTTCTATTTTAAGCCTGATCGTCCAGGCCGATGTAAAAAATCATCCTGGCCGATATTAGTAAAAACAGAAATTCTAAGTTTCTCAAGTGTATGTGTGTAGGGTTACTTAGCATCAGTCTCTTTGACCATTACAAGTAGACTCAAGAATTAAAAACAAAAGTACAGACTGACTCATCCCTAAACCTACGCAATCCTGAACTGGCTTCGTCTGTTCGTCCGATTTTTTGATTTCTAAAAGGTTAGAAGCAACAAGCAGTCCAAGAGAAATAGTGTTTATCAATCATCAAAACATAAGCCATGAAAATAAATTTGCAACAAAAAAAGTAAAGGAAAAGAACTAAGAATAAACACACCAGAGATTTATAGTTGTTCAGTCAAACTTGTCCTACATCCACTCCATGAAGTTATGTACTATGAGATTTACACATAAGCTTAGTAAGTCTCCTTTTTCCCCCACAATAAAGTGGATAAGCCATTACAAATAAGTTCCAATTCCTCGTTGTGGTAGAGAAGCTAAATCCTTTTCACCTCCTCGATGAAGTAGAGTAATCAAAACCCTTTCACCTTCTCGGTGTGGTAGAGCACATATATCCTTTTCACCTCCTTAGTGAAGCAGAGAAACCAGCTCTTTTCATAAAGTGACTCATTTCAGAGTTTCCCTCAAGCAAAGACACTAACCTTGGAGGAATAAGGTTCAAAATCACATAGAAACCATATGTAGAAATCCTTTTCTCACTCACTTATTCCAACAAGAATTTCTCCCTCAAGACCTCACCTCTCTCTCTCTCTCTCTAAAAGTAATGCTCCCTCTTTAAACTCATTTTATGGAAGCTCTCCCTCATAAAAAATGGCAAAAGTTTTCCTGAGATAAATTAGGGATAATACTTAAACAAAGGCCCAAAATAATCCTAAAATTCAAGTTAGTCATTTTTTATCATATAGTACGATCATGGAGCATATAGTATGATTAGTTTAACGCATCATTAGGAGAGTGGTTGGATCATGTATAATTGGATGCCATGATAGGAAGTAAGGTAACACTTAGAGTTAACACCACCAGAAGTGTGGTGGGCTCATGCATAATTATCAACTCAAAAAATTTCCTCTTTAAAAATATTTTATTGGTAGATGGCTTAAAACATAATCTACTTAGCATAAGCCAGCTCTATGATAAATGCTTCAACATTAATTTTTTGTTTACCAGCTGTATTATAAGCTTAAATAGAAATTCTGTGTTGCAAGGAAAAAGAATCAATAATGTTTACATGCTTAATTTAAAATATGTTGAACATGCTACTTCTCTTTACCTAAAAATTGATTCTAATGAATCCTTGTTGTGGTATAGGAGATTGTGTCATGCAAGTATAAATAATTTTAGAAAAATCACCCAAAAAGATTTAGTGTGAGGCATACCCAAACTAGAGTTCATTAAAGACCACTTGTGTGATGCTTGTTAGTTAGGATAGCAAGTCAATTCCTCCTTCCACTCAATCAAAGATATTAACACTACAAACCTATAAAGTCTTCACTTGGGTCTCTTTGGACCCATTAGCACTACAAGCCTAAGAGGGAAAGTCTTTGGATATGTGATTGTTGAAGATTACTCGAGGTTGACTTGGGTTAGATTCCTATCTCATAAAGTGAATCATTTAAGGAATTTAGGACATTCTACACTTAGATTCAAAGGAAGCTAGGTTGTAAAATTTTGACAATTCACAGTAATCATGGTGGAGAATTTGAGAATGAGAAATTTAAATATTTCTGTAATGAGCAAGAGATAGATCACAATTTTTGGTTCCTAGAACCCCTCAATTGAATGGGGTTACTAAAAGAAAGAACATGACCCTAGTAGAAGCTGCTAGAGCCATGCTAGCTAAATACTCACTTATTAAATAATTCTAGGCAAAAGCGCTGAATATAGCTTATTATGTTCTAAATAGTGTTAATGTTAGAACGAAACTAAATAAGACACCCTATAAATTCTGAGGGATAGACACCCAACATCTCTCACCTTCTTGTCTTAGGATGTAAAGTGTTCATTCTGAATAATGAGAAATCTCTACTAGGAAAGTTTGACCCCAAATCTGATGGAGTGTTCCTATGGTACTCAAATGGTTGAAAATCTTATAGTTTTTTTAATAAAATGACACTAGTGGTAGAAGACACTACTCATATTATGTTTGATAAATTTGATAATATTGGAGGGTATAGGGTAGAAGAAGAAGAAGATGTAGAAATCACCGCATGAATATAATCTACAAATCTGGAGGAAAGGGTAGAACTTGAAAAATTCACTTCCTAGAGAATGGAGATATTCTTCAAGTTATCTTAAAGAACTAATCTAAGGAGACCCATCTAAAGCTGTTAGAATTAGGCATGGACTTATAAAAGAAGTGAATTACTCTGCCTTCATCTCAATAACTAAAACCAACAATATAAATCAAGTCCTTTCTAATAAATTTTGGATCCTATCAATATAAGAAGTGTTAAATTAATTTGTGAGAGATGATGTTTAGGAACTAGTTTAAAGACTAAGGGCCAAAGTATTGTTGGAAATAAATGAGTTTTCAAAAACAAAATCAATGATTTTGGTGTAGTGGAGAGAAATAATGCAAGATAAGTGACTAAGAGGTATAACCAAATAAATGGGGTCAACTTTGAAGAGACCTTTGCCCTTATAGATAGATTGGAAGCCATTAAGGTGCTACTTGATTTTTAGTGCTTAAAAGTATTCAAACTATATCAAATAGATGTCAAAAGTGCATTTCTGAATGGGGTAATAAAAGAAGATGTGTATGCTGAACAAACCCCAGGCTTTAAAAATTTATAATTTCTTAATTATGTTTTTAAATTTAAAAAGGTATTGAATAGACTAAAATAAGTAACCAGACCATGGTATGAAAGACTATACACATTCATAATAAAGAAAACCTTCATTAAGGGGAGCTTAGACACCATAGTATTTCTAAAACAAGGTAGGAGATGAACTACTCATTGTCCAAATTTAAGTTGATGCTATTCTATTTAGATATTTTGATAAACATTTATGTGATGAATTTTTGAAAATAATGAGTAAGGAGTTTAAGATGGGTATGATGGGAGAATTGATCTACTTTCTTGGATTTAGTATAAGGCATAAGGATGACAGAATTTTCTTAAGTCAATTAAAATACATTAAGAATACTCTTAAGAAATATGAGATGGATAAAGCCAAGCCAACAAATACTCCCATTAGTTCTACTATTTAGCTAGATAAGGATTCAAATGGAAAATTAGTTGATCAAATGAAATACATGGGAATAATTGGATCACTTCTTTATTTGATTATTAGTAGGCCTGATATTATATTTAGTGTTTATCTTTGTGCTATATTTTAAGCTGATTCAAAAGTGTCCCACTTGACCGGTATTAAGAGAATCCTTAAATATCTCTTAGGAACCCAAAACTTAGGAATCTGGTATCCTAGGCATAACACTTCCTTTGAAATCATAAGATATTCTGATTCAGATTTTATAAGATGTAGAGTTGATAGGAAAAGCACTTATTGAGTAGTTCAATTAATAGGATAGTCCTTAGTCTCCTAGTCTAGTAAGAAATAGAACTCAATTGACTTGTCCACTACTGAAGATGAATACATAGCCTTAAGAAGTTGTGTGGTTTAAGTCCTTTGGTTAAAATAATAAATATTGGATTTAGGATTACTAGTAGACACCATTCCAATCTTATGTGATATCACTTGTGCCATTTATGTTTTTAAGAATCCAATCCAACACTCTCAAACCAAACACATAGATATAAGACACTCTTTTTTTAGGGACCATGTCAACAAGGGAAACATAAAGCTACATCATGTAGCCACTAAAAAAAATCAGCTTATAGATATCTTTACAAAACTATTGGCCTTTGAAACCTTCAGCACCTTAAGAACCAGATTAGGTGTGATAGATATTCATGCTTGAAATTGATGTTTTTTGTTTCTATGTTTTTTTTCGTATATTTATTTCTTTTTATATGATTTTATTTTATGCTTTTGATTTTCTGCTATTTTCCTTAAGTGTTTTAAGAATAACATCACTGCTCACTTTTGCTATTGAATTTATTTTTTAAATGACTTTTTTTCTTATTTTTATTTAGAAGCATGAAAGCAGTGATTGACTCATCTAAAATAGTTAAAGGAATAAACATTGATGATTGTTACTCTTCCTCAAACTTTTTTAGTGGTATATATTCTTTTTGAATCAAAATATATTTCAAATTAAAAGTTAGTCTTTGAAATAGAGATCTATTTTATTATCCTACAGTAATTTATCTCATATGAATAATGTTCCAATTAAATGAATCTCTTTCAAATTTTCTTAATCAAGTTATTTGCATTTATCATGGATAGAAATCTATTTTGTTGTTTATTCATCCTTCTATAAGAAATTGAATTTACCTTATCTTATATTTGAAAGATAATCTGACAACTGAGAATGTTTTTAAAGAGTTGGAAAGGAAGAAAGCATGCAAAAATAAAAAAAGAGACAAAATGAACCCAAAACTGAAAAAGATGCATAATGTGGAGGCTACTATAGTTTTTATATGTGTTAGAGCCAATATGCTGCCAAATTTCCTTCAAAATTCTAGACTTAGAAAACTTTAGAAAATTTAGTTTTAATTAAAAATAAAACTTAGAGTTTAGGTTGTCTTTGTGCCAAAACTGTATTAGTTAGTTACATTTGATCTGATTCATATTAATAAACTCATGTTATAAATCTGTACAAGAATTTTTTAATTTGATGTTAAAAATAGCTTTCTTACCTGCATGTATTAGAACTAAAAATTATGGTTTTAAAATTGTGTACTTAGGTGGTTAGTTAGTAGCACAACCCAAGCAAGCTTAGGTTTAGATATATTTACACCTCTCAAACTTCCTTCTAGGGGATTATTTTTACCTTCCAAGTGAGTTTTATCAATTTTTGAAGCATTTTTTAAATGATTGATTGAAACATTTAGATGTTTAAATCAAACATAATAAATTTTTTAAATTAAAATAAGCCTACTCTCCACTTTAATCAAAAGTTTTCTCTTCAGAGATGTAATTAACTGTAGGGGCTTGCCTCAATGAGAACCAAAGAATCTATATTAAAATAAACTATATCTTAGTTCCTTTCTAAGATGGAAATTTTTTTTAGACGTAAACAATAGTTGATCCTTAGTTGATTTCAATGTCAAAATTTTAGGTGAATGTGAGTTTTATCATTCGAGATGAACTGAACATTCGCTATGCTAAGTATGATTATGAAAACAAATTTGTTTCTCTTTCAAGTCAATAGTGAAGTGTTAGTCTTCATCATTAGGTAGTATAATGTTGGCTATGCAGATTTGCCTAAAGAAACATAAAGCAAATTTGTGGTTATATATTTATTTGTCCACACATGAACCCAAAATATTTTGGCAGCCCATATTCATTTAATATGGCTCTACCTGCTTCTATCAATGTCCCATTCTTTCTCACTTATATACCATTCTTCTTAGGCATCCTAGGTGAAAAAAATTATATTTAATCCCAACTTCTTGCAAAAAAGATTCAAATTTATTATTCTCAAACTCTCTTCCATGGTCATTGTGGATGGTGAAAATATTGTATCATAACTTCCATTTAATTTAATTTGAGAAAATCCTAAACTCTTCAAATAAGTCATTTTTACAAGCTAAAAACTTAACATGAGAACCTTGTGTAGCCATGTATAATTACACACCCATATATGTTTCATCTTAGGCTTATAGTGTTGATAGGTCCAAATAGATCCACATAAAAATTTTTAATTGGTCTACTAGTGTTGGATGAAATGTCAAAGCTTGGATTTTATTAGAAGGTTTTAAATTTTGAAATTGAAATTGATGGATCTTTTTAAAATTTTGAAACTCAATATATTGGTTTCACTCAAGTATGAATGTTTATAAAATCGACATGAAGATCCCAAGAATTGGCCTTGATTCTTACATTCTGCCAATTAACTTGGGGTCAAATGTCAAAGCTTGAATTTGGCAGAGGTTTTCTCACTCACCTCTCAATTCTTATTTTTGATGTTGGCCGCACTCTACTATGAAAAAAATGGGTAGAGGGACCAAAGGAAGAAAGATAGTCAAAACTACATATGCAATAAAATTTCTACATCTTTTAAAGATGGAGAGAGATATTTATCCTCAGCAACACCATTTTTTGTTTGAATGGAAAAGAGGAGCTTTGTCTTACATCAAAAAAATAAAAAATAAAATCTTGAAATAAATTTCTTTGGGAAATTTGGTATTTCAGTTTTGAAATCAAACACATTTATGAATAATATATCACCTTGGGAGGCGAATGTATCATTCCCTAATGGGTTTAGACAACAAAACTATAATTTTTATCTTGATTATGATAGCCAAATTCAATAGAGACCCCGAAGAGTCAAAATGACATTCTATCAAGTATTTAACTGTTATAGTCTAGATGATATATCATTAATTTCTTATCCAAAGTTATGATAACAAAAATACATCTTTCCAAGGAAAGAAAATATTAATTATGATCAATCATTCAAACATGATGATAATGATTATAATTTGATGTTGATTTTCCCAAAGTGAATTAATTAATTTTTTTAAATAGATCTAAGGTCTTTAAATCTCCTATGAGCACAAGCCTTTATAGTTAATTATATCATAAGAAGCCTAAGTTTCCTATTAAAACTCTCGATTAGAATAACAATAGAAATTTTATTTAAGAGATTTTTGGGAAGTGATATCAAAATAAGTGAGGTTCGAAATATAATAAGGGACTAGATCAAATTTGATCACTTATTTGTTAGGTCAATAGAGGAAAAAAAAGAAGGCATGATTCTCAAATAGTTCAAAAATGCCCTAATCTACCCTATGTGTTGGGCTTTAAATTTTGAATTTAAGAGATTTTAATTTGAGTTGAAATTTTATTTGAATGGTTAGATTATATTTCCAAAAGTTGGGGACTTAAGATTCTAAATCTGCCTTGATTCCTAAGTCTAAATTGTGCACTAAATAGTAGCTGCCCATACCTAGCTAATATAGTGCAAATCTAGACTTACCGTAGCCTTAATTGGCGAAGTAACCAACCACCTAGGCTCTTTAAGTCCATGAATATGATCTTTAATGAAAGATAAGTAAAACTGTTTAACAAGTTTTGAGCAGTTAGGCTCAATGTCTAAAGAAGATTCTAATTGGCCCCTGAACACATGTAGGGTAATTATGCTTGAAGAAATGCAGTTAAAAGTTTTTAGTCTTTTAATTTATTTCTAATGCAATCAATGTTGATTGACCTTTGAGTACATAAATGGTATAAAGCAATTTTAAAAAGGCTTAAAAATAGATTTTATCCTAGAGATTACAAAACATCCCCTTAACACAACTGCACATTATTAGGTCAAGTGATCTACGAGATCTTACAAGCAAGGAAGTGTCTAATAGGAAAGAGAATTAATTAATATTTCTTTATTTGAACTCTCAGTGATCCTGAGCTTACTTCTTAAATTGTTAGAGTTACTATATGAGCTTAAAAATTTAATTTAAATTATAAGTAAAAAAATATTTTTTTATCGTGCCTTCATAAGCCTCTGTATATCCAGGATAAATCAAAATTGACATGTAATAAAATAAGACTTAAAAAGTAAGAAATTTATAAACAAGATCATTGTAAATAATTAATAAAATTAATCAATTAAATAAAATAAATATTCGTGTGGTAAGTGCCACTTAATTATAACTCATGGTCTATAAAAATTAAAAGTGGACAGGTACCCCTGATAAAAACCCATATTATAATCCTAAAATAACTCAAGTGAATTTGAATGGGATATCTCTTTCTTCACTTCTTCATCCCTCTGTGAGCTCCTTGGATTCATCAGGTCTAGATATGCAAATGAAAAGAAACTTATCCCCAAAGAAGTATTTTCTTTTCTCTTTGAATATTAAAATCAACCTAACTTGGATTTCCAAAAGAATAGGAACTCTCCTCTAGGGGATGTTCCTTTCTCTTTGGATTCCATGTAGGATGGTGATATTCCATCTCAAAGTCAACTTTCATATTTACAACTCAATTAAAATATATTGTACAGAAGAAAGAAGCTAGACATCCTATCTGGTTATCCTAAATAATTATAATCAAAATAAACATTTCAAACAGTTACATATATGCATTAAATTAAATCACAATCATGCTTGGTCATGCACTTTTAATTTTAAGAGGGACTTAGCATTTTAGCTCCTACAAAAAATTTATCAATCTAAAGCAATATTTCGCCATATTGATTTAGCTCTGCCTGAGTTGACCACCTGCAAATAACTCTTTGGGCATCCTGATCATTCCTAACATATGAGTGATATAATGCCTATCAAATCAATCCATAGATTGCATAGTAAAAAAAAATTACATCAATCAAATTAATTTTCTACCACCATGCAGTGAAAACCACAGAAAACTCGGCAATCAATAACAGGAAAGTAGTTGATTATCCTAGCAAACCATCTACAGTGTATGGAGAAGGATGTGTGTCTTAGATATGTCTTATGTTGGGTATATTTTAAAGTTGTATAGCATGTTAATGTTCATTGAAGTCTTAAGCAAAATTTAATTTGATTTTAAATATAAATATTTTAAAGACAATTTTAAGATGGATTTTAAGTGTTAAATGATTTCTACATTTATTCACACCAGGGCCATGAAATATATTTCACATTCCTTGGAGCTAAGTTAATAGCCTCAAAGGCTTGGGTTATCCAATAGTAATTATTATGAATATAATTTTAGGGAATATAATTTTGATGATAGCAAACACTTTTGTTTCTCTATGACTGCCTTGAATACTAACATTTTAGGTTCACAAGATCGAGTGCAACTCAAGCCAGGTCAAGATTGGGTAGACTAAGACTGAGTCAGTTTATAATCTCTTGCCTTTTCTTGAGTCATTTGTATCAATGTGGGCCCTGATGCTAAGTAACCTTGCACACATAAACTTGGGAAATTTTTTTACTGATTTAGAGTTTTCTATTTTTGATCACATCGTCCAGGATGATCCCAACATTAGCCTGGACAATTAGTTAAAAACAAAAACCTAATTAGGGCATCCTGATTAAGGCAGCCATCATTAAGTGCATAATCCTTGATGATATTCATATCAGCCAGGATGATAGGCTCAAATAAAAAAGAATCAGTTTCCAGATATATTTAGGTATCTTTTATTTTTGGACATCATCATGAATGATGCAGTATAATTATGCCTAAATTAATATGATAATTAAATAAAGCAATTAAGGTTTGATTGTTTGATCATACGACCAGGATAATCGCAGGATCGATCAGGAGGATCAGTTCAAAAACCTTAGTTATTTTTGGATGATCAAATGTTGGCCTGCTTCTATTCAGGGCAATGCAATGGGCGATATGTTTTGAATTATCCACATTGATCATAATAAAATGGATGATTGGGATTGATTAAATATGATTGAAGCTTGATTAAAGGCTGGATTGAAGTTTGTAGTTAAAAAGTGAATAGGAGTTTAGAATTGAAGATGGATTAAGATTTTATTAAGGACTACTAGATTGAAACTTAACTGGGATCTATATGACTAACAAGTGGACAATTTTCAATCATTATATCACTAACAATATTCTAGATCAGTCCTAATGACCTCATATAGAAATGAGGTCAAGAAATGGACAAATGGAAAGATCAAGTCTGGAGTTTTAATTCTAAGGGACAAAAGCATCTAAGTTTAGAAAATTACAATTGAGTTTATATGAGGGTAGTGCCACAAAGGGCATTCTCTACCACTAGTGAATCTAATCCTAAGGGAAGGAAAATCCTAATCATAAGGAAAAAAGGCTGGATTTAAAACGAGTATGGTGCCCTAAAAGATGTTCTCCACCACTAGCACATCTAAACCTAAAGAAAGAAAAAAATTAACCTTAAGGAAAAGAAAACTGGATTAAAACTAGGATGATGCCACAAAGGGTGTACTACACCACTAACATATCTAATCTTAAGAAAAGAAAATATATAACCTTAAGGAAAAGAAAACTATATTAAAACTAAGATGGCACCACAAAGGGCGTACTCCACCACAAGCACATCTAATACTAAGGAAAGAAAAGATATAACCTTAAGGAAAAAATAACTTGATTAAACTAGGATGTGCCACCAAGGGCATAATCCATAACTAGCACTTCTAATCCTAAGGAAAGAAAGGATCTAAACTTAATAAAAAAAAGTTGATTATACTAGGATGGTGTCAGAAAGGGCATGCTCCGCCACTAGCATGTTTAAGCCTAAGTAAAGAAAGATCTAACTTTAAGGAAAATAAAACTGGATTAAACTAGGATGGTGCCACAAAGGGCGTACTCCACCACTAGCATATTAATCCTAAGTAAGGAAAAGATCTAACCTTAAGGAAAAGAAAATTGGATTAAACTAGGATGGTGTCTAAAAGGGCATACTTTACCTCTATTAGTTCTAATGCTAAAGAAATAAATGATCTAACTATAAGGAAAAGAAATTGGAGTTAAACTAGGATGGTGTCACAAAGGATGTACTTTACCACTAGCACATCTAATCTTATGGAAAGAAAGATTTAACCTTAAGGAAAAGAAAGCTTGAATAAATTTGGATCATGCCATAAAAGGAATACTCCACAAATATCATGTCTAATCCTAAGGAAATAAAGGATCTGGTCTTAAGGAAAAGAAATTTGGATTAAACTAGGATGGTGCCTCAAATGACGTATTTCAACACTAGCAGATCTAATCCTAAGGAAAAAAATGATAACCTTAAGGAAAGGAAAACTAGTTTTAAAATAGGATGATGCCACAAAGGGCACACTCCATCACTATCATATTTAATCCTAAGGAAATAAAAGATCTAACCTTAAGGAAAAGAAAATTGGATTGATTTTTTATTTGATTAATATTTTTTTTAATTTGAAAATATTAATAGATGAATAATCCCACTTTATTCAAAACACAAAAGATTTTATTGATTTAAAATTCAAGCTATATCAAGTGTATAATTTCTTAAGGAAACGTCCATTGACTGGTAGCATTAGGTGATTTCCTTTTCAATCAACTAGCTGATTAGAGCCACCTTTGTAGACTATCTCTATGACAAAAAGTCTTTCCTATATCAGTTCAAACTTTACACCAATCTTTTAGTGAGCTAAGATAGGCCTCTAAAGAACCAATACCAAGTCTCATACTTGGAAAGTTCTAGGCCTCACTAACTTATAGTGAGTATGAACCATTCAGGCTTTATACAACTCTAAGTTTTATTAAGCTTGGAGATGTTGTTCTTCAAGGCCTTCGAGCTCTTTTAACTAACATTATGCATTCTAATCAATTGTAATTTGATTCTAGATTATAACTTTGAGTGAAGGAATCTATACTTCAAGAGAAAGTACTACCTCAGACCAATATACTAGTGTGAATAGACTGGATTTTAGTCAGGGTCTGATATGTGGCTTGATAGCCCAACAAAGCTTTCACCATGCTATCATACCATTGACACTTATTATCATCCAGAGACTTTTTAATGATTTGCACTAGGGTCTTATTGAAGGCCTCAGCCTACCTATTAGCCCATTGTAATATATTATTTGTGTATCTTCAATCAATATTATGGCATCTTGAAAAATTATTAATCTTCGTAGACTTGAAAGCAAACCCATTATTTGATATGATTCTGTGGGGTACATCAAATTGATATATGATATGGTCACAAAAGAACTTTATTATATCGTTTGATATTAAGTTGTGTAAGATAACTGCATTCTCCCATATTGAAAAGTAATTAGTTGTGGCTAAAATGAAGCGATGACCCCTTATAGAGAGGGACAATAGGCCCAATAATGTCTATGCCCCAACTCTCGAAGGCCTACGAAGCTATCATGGGATACAACACATTAAGTGGATGATTCAAAACCACACAATACACTTAGCATTGATGATAATATTTTGTGACATTAATACAATCGTCAATCATCTTAGGCCAGTAGTATCCAAATCTTTTAATTTTTAGTTTCATCTTAGGACCCAATTGATGAGCACCGTATAGTCCAGCATGGACTTCATTCAAGATATTCTGGGCTTTCTATTTACCTAAATAATATATCTACATCTGATTGAACGATCAACATTACAAAGTTTTGTTCACAAGTGTATGTGAGAGGGAATATTTATTGATTTGATCGACAAGGGATTTATCCTAAGGGAGTCTTCCTTCTTGAAGTAAATTGATTATAGTTGTCTCCAATCGCCTTCTTTATTAACCATTGAAGAGGTAGATAGGACCTGGAAAAACTTTTTATTGATGTGCTCCAAATCTATAGGAGATAGGACTTCACAACCAAAAATCTCTATAGAAATAGAGTCTTCTTCTGGACTTGTAAATTCCTTTGTAACCTTTGTTAAGGAATACACAGTAGAATTGATTTCACTGGGAATTATGTAAAAAAGTTATGATAGGAATCTACTAAAGCAGGATTCTGGTGTACTAGTGGTACTTGAGGAACTTAGTATTTAAAACCTTATAGGTTTCTACAATCTGGTTAATCACTAGTTAAGAATCACCATAGATTTTAATCTCTTTTATCACCATTAGGATTTCAAGTTTTAGGCAAATTATTAGAGGTTCATAATCAACCTCATTATTAAAGTAAGACTATGATAAATGATAGGAAAAGTGCATCATTTCCTTTTCTAGTGTTATAAAAGTAGACAAATTTTGGCTTTTCCATTAGTTGTAGATTTTTATGTTTTACCCTGCTGAGAGGATGCTGCACTATCAAAATACAATTCCTAGAATCATTCATTGGATTCCTTTAAAATCCTCATTTACTCGTCACATAAATCATCAAATAGAGGAGAATCTATCGATAGCGAGTGTGATGTATGGAATTAGTAATGGCCAGTCCTTTCACAGCATGTAGGGCAATGAAAGTTATCTTGAATTAGAGCAATATCATAGATCACTGAGCTAGATGTCCCGAAAACATTGGATGGATCATAAAATATTGTAATGGGTTGACTCTGGAATCAAACTCACTTGATGAGAAAGCATGTAATGTCTGAGCTTTTGGGCTGCAAAACGTAAAGCAAGATAATGCTGCTCAATTTTGTGATACCAAATTTCAGTAGGAAGGAGTCTTCGGGTCAGATATTAAAGAGAATTCTCTTTATCCTCATCATTAATTTGAGCTAATAGAGCTCCTAATAACTCATCAATAGCAGCGGTGTAAAGAATAAAATGTTTCCCGGGAATAGGGGTTGCCAAGACTGGCAGATATATAAGTTACTCTTTGATGCTCTCAAAAGTATTTTGATATTTCTCATCCCATATGAATATAGTGTTCTTTTTTGATAAATGAAGAAGGGATAACATCTTTTATAAAGATATGAAATGAACCTCCTTATATACGATAGTCTACCTTAAGGAGACCTCAATTGAGAAGGCTCTTAGGATGCAGCATATTTGAGATGGCTTCAATTTTGGCATAATAAATTTCAATTCTTCGATGCCTCACTATGAAATCTAAGCGTTTACCTGAAGTGACGTTCAAAGCACACTTCAAAGGGTCCATTTTGAGGTCATAGCGGCACAACTGCTCAAAGATGACTCTTAAGTCATACAGGTAAGCCTCTTTAACTTTTCTCTTTATGAACAATTTATCAATGTAACATTCAACTTGATTGTTTATTAAGTCATAAAAAATGTGAGTCATGGTCCAGTGGTAGGTTGCACCAATATTCTTAAGACCAAATGACATCACCTTATTATAGAATATTCCTATCTAAGTTCTGAATATAGTGTTTCTCTCATCTTCTTGGGCCATCTTGATTTGGTTATAATCATATGAGTCATCCATAAAAGAGAAAACAACATGCAAAAAGGTAGTGTCCACCATAATCTCAGGTATGGGTAAAGGAAATTCATCCTTAGGACATGCCTTATTTAGATCCCCATAGTCGATACTAATTCGGATTTGGCTATTCTTTTTTCAAACTAGCACAACGCTAGCTACCCAAGAGTAATATTATTCCTCTCAAATTATTCTAGCCTTGACCAAATTCTTAATTTCAAAAATGACTTTCTGCTCGATTTCTAGACGCATGCATCGAGGAGCTTATTTAACAAGAATGGCATCATGCCAAATTTCAAGTTTATGAACTATTATATTAGCGGATAGGCCAGACATTTCATCTTATGTCCAAGCGAAGCAATCCTTAAACTTAGAAAGGAGCTGAATTAGATCCTAAAACTCATCATAACTCAACAAAGATCTTATAAAAGTGGGTTGAAGTTCATCCTCTATTCCAAGGTTAATTACTTTTAATTAGTCGACTATCAATTTAATCTCTTCTTCAAATTCAGGGTGGGGCATCCCAAACTTAAAGTTCATTGGAGTCATCTAAAGTCTCCAAATAAATTTTGTAGAGGGGATCAACGATTTCTATAGGGACATTATTAGATTTAGGATGATTAGGTATCACAAGACAATATTCTTTGTCATCAAACAAACTAGTAGTGTTAAAGTCGATACCACTTGTCTAATTCTTCCTATTTTTGAAAGCCATATTCTCTCGTGGTATCTAACTTGACCCTTAGTCCATCGACATGGCATAAGACCTTTAGAGATATAGTTTCTAACACCAACAGGAAAGTAGGTAAAAGATAATTCCTCTAATTTACTGAAATCTACCTCCTTAAGGTTTACAACATCTTATTTCCATAAGGTAGAGGGGCCATGATAGAACCTCTAGACTTTCTTTCTTCATCACCTAAATTAGGAGCTTCCTTAATCACTAACCCTGTAACACTACCAATAAACAATGAGGTTAAGGTTAAGATTTTAATTCACCCACCAAGCTTTTCATGCATAGTCAATTACGTCTCATCACTTTTAACTTTTGGGGAATCACCATCTAGCTCTCTATCCTTTTATAAAGTGAGATCAAATTTTGGAGGTGGATTCATTTTCTGGTAAACAAAAGGAATTACAACACCCCATACTTTTGTTTCCTCATCACAACTTGATTACATATCAAAGCACATTAGGGGCATTCTTTTTTCAAATGAAGCACGGCTTTGACCACGTGCCCTTTGGAAAATCCTTCAACCTTTTTGAGGTAATATGTTTTCATGTCTAAGGACCATGATCTTGGGGTCATCTTCACCATCTGGTTATTTTATCTCTTTATTTTTTTTCTTTTTCTACTTTTGAATTTTTATTTTGTTTTGAGCTTTTCTCACTGGCTTTCTTCGCATTTGCATTGAGCTGAACTTTAGAAAGGGGAGAGGACCCTTTAGGTGTGTAATATACAACAACCTCATAGATTATGATCCTTTAATATAAAATGGTTTCAAATCACCATAATTCACAAACTCAATGTTGTCTCGTTGGTACTTGATGCATTGTTGTAGGGTATATTGAACCATCATATACACATGGATCTAGGGTCTACCTACAAGTGCAATGAAGGACATCTCAGAATCAATTAAACGAAATTTTACTTCAATTTTTAACTCTCTAATCTCTAAAAGGAGGGTGATCAAACCTAAATACTTCTTGCCTTTTTCATTGAACCAATGTAGCACCAATTTGTCATTGGTGAGATTATGCATATCCATTTAAAGGTATGCAAGAGTCTTAATATTCATCACATTGACTAATGCACTCAGATCAATAAGAACTCTAAATAACTTGAAATTTCCCATATTTATAGTAAATTAAAATGGGTGATTATGATCAACAATACCCAAAAGTAAATCCTAATAAGAGAAGGTTACTCTTGGGATTTTTTTAGAAGTAGAGGGCTTCAACTTAAAGTAAAAGCTAGTTGAGCTAGGTAAATCTTTGGGTCAATAATTGATTTGATTAAGTATTCAATCTTCTCGTTCAAAAGGATGAGGGCATTTTAGATGCTTAACTTAGAAGGAAACTTCCTAAGATGAGATAAAATGTTGTAATCAACCTTAGGAACATCAAGATCAAGACTTAGTGGACTAGGTGGAAGATTTGATTATTGAGAAGAATTTGAAATTGGATCACTAGAGACAACTTGCTTACCTTTTTCTCGAGGAGGAAGCCTAGGGTGTAAAACTTTACGAGCATAAAGTTTTACCTCCATGATATCCTTGGGAGGACAAACAACGATCGGGTCTACACTCTCCGAAGGTAATGCATCATCATTTTCTAGAGAGGAGTCTGATTTTGAAAAATTGATCATAATAAGACTCCCATGAAAGTTAATTTCAGGGAGGTCACCATTTGATAATATCTCATACTGAAATCCCCCTTTAAATGTCAAATCTAGAAGGTTAAGTTTTTAAATATCTAGAATGATCTCACATGGATTTTGATTTTCTTTTGAGAAACTACCATCTTGCAAAATATTTTCAAGATGAATCATTAAAATAGATGCAGAATAATCTTTTTATTTAATTATATACCCTTTATCTTTGATGGGACAAAGAAAAAGAAAAATAACATAAGCGATTATGGAGTTTTTATGCCACCATCCATTGCTTAAATACATCTCTCATCTATAAGTTTACTCTCTACAAAAATATCACCCTTTTCTTTTTTTGTTTATTGTAGTTGTTCTTATAACGACTCAAGAGGAAAGAAGCTCAGCATCCTCTTACAAAGCCTTCAGGTCAACCTCCTAGATCGGGCCTCAGGCTCTCTTTGGAAGTTACTGAGAAAGATGAAAAGGCTTATTAATCAACCTTCTAAATGCCCAGGATAAAGTAATATCCCAACCATCTTCAGTGGACAGAGAAAACTTATAATTGTTACATGAAATCAACTTTAAATTGACCCCATATCCAGATCTACAAAGGTATTCTTTAAGAATTAGAATGTTAGTAGTCAAATAAAGTAATGACCTAATTATTGCTCTAAATTTGTTTTGATTAATAGATTTGCCTTTAGAATCCTTATCTAATTCAACTGAGGAACTCATTGGTGTACTTATTGATTTAGCATTATCCATTTCATACTTCTTAAAATTATCTTTAACGTATTTTGATTGACTAAGAAATGTGCCATCCTCTTTATGTTTTATGATAAAACTTAGAAAGTAACTCAAGTCTTCCATTAAACACATTTAAAATTCATTACTCATTATTTTTGAAAAATCATCACAAATATTTTTATTAGTGGATCCAAATAAGATATCATCAACATATATTTGAAATATGAGAATGTTATATCCTACTCTTTTCAAAAAGAGAGTGGTTTTGACACTCCCTTTAACAAAAAATCTTTCTAGTAGGAATGTATTTAGCCTTTCATACCATGCCTTAGGTGCCTATTTTAATCCATATAATACCTTTTTTCAATTTAAACATATGAAAAGAAATTGCAAATTTTCAAAACATAGAGTTTGCTAAACATAAACATCTTCTTTTATCTCCCAATTAAAAGATACACTCTTAACATCTATTTGAAATCGTTTAAATCCTTTAAAATAGGCAAATGCTAAAAGTACCCTAATTGCTTTAAGTCTAGTTATAGGGGCAAAAGTCTCCTCAAAATTAATTCCATCTATTTGATTATACCCCTTAGCCACCAATCTTGTCTTATTTCAAACCACTACACCTGAATCATTCATCTTAAAAACCCACTTAGTTACAACAATACGCTGATTTTTAGGTCTTTCTATCAATTCTCAAACATCATTTTTAACAAATTGATTTAACTCTTTCAGCATGGCTAGAATCTAAAATTCATTAAAAAGTGCTTAATTTACATTTGTGGGCTCAATCATCAAAATAAATGCTAAGTGGTTCACTTCTTTATTAAATTCATGCCTAATTCTAACTCTTTTACTCGGGTCTCCTAAAATCACTTCATTAGGATGACTTTTAATTTTCATTCTCTAGGTAAATTAATTTCTATTCCAACTTTTTCTTTAAGATTTCCATTTTCAATTCCTTGGGAAATCTCTTCAACATGTTCTTTTTCTAACCTAGACTCTCTAGAAACATCAGATTCATCTAAAACTACATATGTGGTCTCTTCTATAACCAGTCCTTTTATTAAAAATTCTATAGGATTTTCCAACACTTGAATATCCTAGAAAAATTCTCTCTTTAGATTTAGGATCAAATTTTCCTAAAAGAGTTTTACCATTATTATGAATTAATACTTTACATCCAAAGACATGTAGATGTGAGAGGTTGAGTTTCCTAACCTTATGAAGATCACAGGGTGTCTTACTATATTTAGATCTCATGTTCACCCCATTCAGAATGTAATAAGCTGTATTAACTACTATAATCCAAAAATATTTAAGATGTGAATATTCAGCCAACATGGCTCTAATAGCTTCTACCAAACTTATGTTCTTTCTTTCCACAACTCCATTCTATTGAGAGTTCCTAGGAGCTAAAAAGTTGTGATCTATTTCTAGCCCTTTACAAAAGATTTCAAAATTTTCATTTTCAAATTCTTCATAATGATCACTATCAATTGCAAGAATTTTACAACCTAGCTTCCTCCTAATCCAAGAAGAGAAATTTTTAAACTCATCAAATGAATCACTTTTATGTGATAATAATCTAATCCAAGTGAATCTTGAATAATAATAATAATTACATGCCTAAAAACTTTCCCTCCTAGATTTACAGTGCTAACATATCCAAATAAATCAATGTGAAAGACTTCTAAGGGTTTTTTAGTACTAAGATTTTTAATTGAATGAAAGGAGGACTTGAATTATTTCCCTAATTGACATGCATCATAAAGATGATCCTTAGTGAAATCCAATTTGTGTATTCCTCTTATTAATTCTTTATAGTAATCTTTTTAAGATTTTTCATGCTTGCATGACAAAGTCTTCTATGCCATAACCAACGTTCATTGGTAATAATATTTAATCAAAAAACATTAAAAGATTTAATAATATTTAAATCAAGTATGGAACCCTCTCTCCATGCAACACATCAACTCCATTTAGGCTTATTATGTAGCATGTAGGAAAAAAAAATTTATGTTAAAACCCTTATCACAAAGTTGACTAATACTTAATAAATTATGTTTCAAGCCTCACCAATAAAATATTTTCAATCAGAAAATTCATTGTATTACCAATGGTACTTATTCCTACCACTCTCCTGATGGTGTTATATCCAAGTGTCACTTTACCTCCAATCCTGACCTCCAATAATATAAAATAATTTGCATCTCCAATCATATGTTTTGAACATCCGTAGTCCATGCACTAAATGCTCTCACGAGGGCTTGTATGAGAGTGAGTCTACAAAATTATCTATCATTAGACTTGGGAACCCAAATAAATTTTGGTTCACCTCTTGATAATAATAATCCAGAATAATGTTTGATATACTATGATTTATGTATCTTAAGTCTCCATACTAAATATGTTTTATAATGAATAGTGGAAGTATGAGAAAAATGACCCATCACTCCATACAAAAATATTTAACACTAGAAAAAGATTTACAAATTTATATGAGTTATAATACCTTTTCCCATGTTTTGAAATTGTAAGCTTTTTGCCAGGATTATAAAATTTTTCAATTGTGGGATGTGTCTTATCTTCCTTAAAAGATTTCAATTTTATTTGAAGATAAGAGTTTGCACTTTTCAAAATTGAATTTTTTATTTTTAAATCACATTCTTATTGATTTTATTCAACCATAAACACCTAAAATCATTTTTAATTTCTTTATAAGATGTTTTTAATAAATTATACTTCTTATTCAAGTCATAATATTCATATAGCAAAGTTATATGATTGTTATCTATATTTTCATGATCATTCCTCATATTTTCAATTTTTTTGTATATTCAAATACTCGATATTAAGGTTAGCATGTAATTTTTTAAGTATCTAATATGCATTATCTATTTTCTCATAAACTTTGAATAATTTAATAGAAGAAAGGTCACATACCTCTTTTTGATTTTAGTGATCAAGTTTATCTACCATTTAGCACAAATTTGTAACCTCCTCTTTAACTTCTATTTCTGAGGAATCTCAAGCTGAGTTAGCCCAAAACGTTCTTTGTATTCTTTTCTTCTTCTTCCTAATGTTCATTTTCTCCTTAGCTTTATTCTTCTTAGGATTAGCCTTGAGATTTGGGCATTCAACCTATATATGTCCAAGCTTCTTGCATTCATAAAAAATTACTTTATTAGAAACTTTTACATTCTTATTGAACTTACCTTTGTTCAAGTGATGATGTCTTCATTGCTTTCTCTTAAGGAAACTTTTGAATTGCTTAGTAATAAGTATAATATCTTCTTCATCCTCAAGCATTGATTGATCACTCTCTGAATCATTAACTTTTAAAGCTATACTCTTTCTTTCCGCTTGTCACTTGTATCAATTTGTCATTGATTCACTCCTTTCTCAGAAGTAATTAGTGATCCAAGCCGATTATCAATAAAATATATGTTCATATCTTTAGACTCAGTTATGGTAGTTATCTTTGCATCATAAGTAGTAGGTAAACAACATAATATTTTTTTTAAGAATTTATGAGTTCTTTATCCAAAGCTTGCAATGAGGTAACAATCTGAGTAAATTGTGTATACATATCAGAAATTGACTCATTTGGTTTCATACAAAATAATTCATAATCATGTAATAAAATATTCAATCTATATTGTTTAACCTAATTTATTCTTTCATAATTTATGCAAAGTCTATCATGATCTTATTTTCTAATTTTGCAAGTAGAAACACATATATAATTCTCAGTTTTCAAAGCATAGAAAAAACTATTTAAGCATTAGGCATTTAATTATGATAATTCCTTTTCTTGTAATGTCCAATCAGTGAATCGTGGTTCAGTTCTAATGCTATCAAAAAGTCTGGGAGGTCTAGTGTAACCTTCTTGTACTAATATCCACATGCGATAGTTAAGTGATTGTAAAAAAGTAAACATATAAGTTTTCCAAAAATTAAAAAGAATGTTATTGAATAAAGGTAAGCTAGTGATTGAATATCCTTCAGGAGTATTCTAGTTTCCAAAATTAGCCATAATTGTATTTCAAAAAGTAGTATAAACTTTAACTTTTGAAATTGTCTCTAATTCCTCTTGAAAGTATGTGTAGGTTGATAAACCTAATAAAATTGTACCAATACTAGCCAGGAAAGGGTGAATTGGTTATTTAAAAAATTTCTTAGATTTTGGAAAACCTTTTTGAACTTTGTGAAATATAAAAACACTAATTTTAAATTATGTAGTTGTCTATAGAGATGATTTTCACAGATAATTTTTCAACCAAAAGAATTTAAAAGCAGAAAAAAATGCAGAAAAAATAAAGTTAACAAAAGAACACAAAATTTTGTAGTGGTTCTATCCAACTAGACCTACATCCACTCATTGGAGACTCCATCTCCAGGTATTGCACTAAACATAAGTATCTCCCCTTTTGCCCCCAAAGCAATGTGGAGAAGCACATACAAACTCTATTAAACCAACCTGTTGCAGGAGAGAACCATCATTTTTTACACTATCCAAGTGATGGCAACAAACCTTCTCATCCTTTTTCACCCTCCTGGTAAAGGCAGAGTACCTACTTGTCCTTTTTCACCCTCCTGATGAAGGAAGAGAACTATCACATCCTTTTTCACCCTCTTGAATATAATCTTGATCCAGTCTTGAAGATCTTCTGTGAAGAATCTCCAAAGAAGTTGGGTAGAAACTTGATGAAGACAAAAGAGATCCTAACTTTAGGCAACCTTGTGAATCCCTCACAACTTCCCTTCACTAGATCTCTCACTCCTCACTCATAAAACCTCTCCAAAACACACTCTCCAAATGGTCACTCTCAAGAGAAATTCAAAGCAAATGATAGTATTGCAGTTTTTAGGACAAGTTATATAGAAATTGTATGAAAAACCATAAAAAAATTGAAAATTACAAGTCAACCGACTTAACTTTGTATTGTACGATCATAGATCATACGGTACCATCAGTTTAAAAAATCAAGGCTTTTTGTATGAATTGGGATGAAAGGAATTTCATACTCTGTCTATTTTCAGTAAGACATGACATCGTATAGTATGAACAGTTCAAAATGAACTAGTTCGTATGTTACGATCTAGAAAAAAAAGGAATTTTATACTCTATTAGTCATCTATATGACCATACATCATATAATATAAACAATTCAAAATGAACTCGTTCATATGGTATAATTTGGAATGAAAGGATTTTCATACTCTATCAGTCATCTGTATGGCCTAAAATTATACAGTACAAATAGTTCAAAAATTGTAAGCCTTAATTTGATTAACTGCATTCTGGAGGAAATATTATCAAATCATATAGTATGATTAAATATCGTACAGTACGGTCAGACATAAAAAAATTAATAACTCTTCTACTATGTGTGTGTGCATAGTTATCCAATTATAATCACTCTTATTCAAACTCAAGAATAATAAAAAAAATAAAATATACAGACTCTATTACATGACATCCTATTCTACACTTGCCTTGAAGTCTTCAGTATCTAAATTAGTAAATGAATTCCCTAAAATGTTAATACGCACAAAAAGAATAAGAAATATCTAATTCATGCTAGGAGAAATAATAAAATCATTAGAACAATATTATTTTTCTATCATAAAAAAATCATATTCTCAATCTTATTTCTAACACCTAGTAGATCTAGGGGCTAACTGGATTGGCCTATTTTGAACTGCTTGGGGTGTAGGGCCACTAAGTTGACTAGGGGCATGCTACATTCACTTTTTTTCCATTGATATTATAACTGCTCTTTTCTCAAAAGACTTTAAATGCTTGGTGGCTTTCTTCTTATCGAAGAGATATTTTAAGAATGAAATCCAAGGAGCCTCTTATTGTAGATTACTTGCCTTATTAAGGAGATTTTCAAAAGTTTTCATAGTGAACCCTTTAAATGAAAAGTAATAGGGCTATGGATATTCTTAAGAAGAATTTCCACTGCATGTTGCTCTTGCAACTCGGATTCACACTTTATCAGAGTTTTTGCCACCTAAAGATGTACTTGACCAAATTCTCTCCTGGTTTCTATTTTTTAATGACCATATTACCCACATTTGTATGCTTCTGAGATCCAAAAAATTTCTTTAGGAATAGATTTTCTATCTTGTTAAAGGTTCTCATCAAACCATTGAGCAGATTGACATACCATTAAAAGTGATCCCATAGAGTTTACTAACAAATTGGCAAAATAATAAAGTATATGACCCTCCTGCATTGCAACATCTCGCTTGGAAGTGGGCCTAATATTGTCTTAATTTTTTAACACCAGTAAAGATTTTAAAATATAATGACATAAAGCCCTTCGGGTAAGGAACTAAATCATATTTTTCATAGTAAGGTCTACGCTTCAGAATAGATGTGGTCCCTTAGGAACATGCTAAGGCCTTCCCTATCTGGGCCTCGATTAACTATTTGATGTCTTTTTCTGGTAGGACTGGAGGGACTATTGAAACTACTAATTATGCTGGAAGAATCACTAGAGGAACTAAAAAGTATAATAGAGGTGTTGGCTGGACTACTAGATGTATTGGAGGAACTACTGTGGTTGACTCAGGAATTTTCAAATTAGATTCTAGTTTTTTTCTCTAGCTGGCTAATTTTTACACTGTAGGCTATGATTGTTTGGGCCGAGGTTGTTAAGTTTCAGCCAACTAGCTCTGCATGTAATTAAATCTCTATTGCATTTTGACAACTTATCTTTTAAGATCCTTAATAAAGTCATCTTTACTCCTCAACTTGATTGATCCATCAGAATTAGAATCAATAGCACTTGAATCTTCCTGCTCACCTGAATGGTGTCTACTAGGCTCATCATCCTTAGCTGATGCTCTAGTCTCAACCATTTTGATGCTACCAGTAGTAGCTTCATCGTTATCCATCAACAAATCATCTATATTTTGGTTAAAAGCTTCCACAACCTCTTTTTTCTTGAGAATATCTCTTATCACTTGTACCACATAATCAACCGGTCTTCCCTCTAATGATTCAATGTTGATTGGTAGTAACCACTTATACTCCATATCATCAAGTTCATTTCTTTATAACTTATAGATTATATCGTATATCTTGAGGTCATCTACAGTAACGAGTTCTAAAACTATTTGATCAATTATTTCATCATCTAGATCAAGAATTATCCCCTCCCCTTTGACTGTCCCAAGGTTAGTAGTAAAAAAGGTGACATCCTCAACAGGCTGAGGGTCATTCACCTTAAGAGGTGATGATGGAGTTTGAAGGGTAGAACCTCCTAGATCCGGTGAGGTGGAGTCCTCACATCCCTGAGTAGGGAGCCTGGGGAAATCAACTAGTATCTAAACATCTTCAACCTTGGTGATTTTCTAGGAGTATATTGCTTTTCAGGACACTTAGGCCACTTGCCCTTGACATTAACAACTTTCTTGTTCTTATCATCTGCTTGTGTTTTGACCACCACTGAGGACAATTTTGGAATCTTTGGAGGACAGATCAGTGGCCTACCATTATGGGGGCAGCCCTTACTAGATCTGGTCAACACAATCTTCTTCGTCTTAGTAGATGGGAGGTGAGGCACCCATTGTGTTAATCTACAAACACAGAAGTGACAGGTTGTTTAACAAATTTTTTATTTCCCCTCATAGGCTGAGGGGCCAAGTACTTTGCTTCATTCCAATCTTCCTTTAAAATGCCCTTCTCAAACTAGCGTGAGATCACCACCTTCAGTTTCCTCACATACTACTCCTTCATTTCACCTGACTCAGCAATGCAAGTATATATTATATTCCTTAATATTCTAGTCCTTTGGAGTTATTTCTCTTTAGGAGTCTTCTTAACATAATAGTCCACCAGGCATATTGGAGAGCTAACTATCCTATCCACCCTCTCTTCCCCTACAACAACAACAAGGGGGTAGAAGAAACTCCTCTTTAGGAGTGGAGAGGAAGAAGGAATACGTAACTCATTAAGAACCTCTGGCTCAACCTGGCTCCAAGCTTTTAGTTCACCAATCATTCTTAACTTAGTAATCTTTTTCCTTACTCTTCTCAAGTTGTTCTTTCTCTGGTTCTTACTTGCAAAAGGGATTCCATAACTTGATCCCTTCTCAAAAACTGAATTAACTTCAATGTCGTCAGTAGGGGACTTCAGTTTCTCTTCATCACTGGTAGAGGATGAAGCATGTACAAAGGTGACAAAATCCTCTATTTTAGGAGCGGGGGAGTCAGTCCTTGACCCAATAGTAATCCTAACAAGAGGTATCTTTGTCTGCTTAGGAAGAAGGTCAACCACCACATTTCCATCAACTAAAAACTTAATAGTCTTAAATCCCATGCCAAACTGAATAGTATTGTTACAAATCAGCTCTTCAACATACTGGTCTTGATCAAGGGAGAAAATTAACTTTGAAGCCATTATTGTAGGATTGATTGTCTGGAATTGAAAAGAGAGTTTGAATTAGAATCAAGGAGTGGAAATTGAAAAATCATAAAGGATATTATATCTTATCTGATATGTTGGGATATAAGAAGCTATAACCCAACATATGAAGATAAGATGCAAATAACACTTATGACATAGAGAGATTTAAATTTTCATTACATATGATAGGTACAAGAGAATGTTGTAGTATAATATATGACAATGATAATTGAAGTTGACTTGAATGGTTTTGAAATATAATTGAAATTTTGAAGTTAAGGAATTTTCTTCAAATTTTGAAACTCTACATGTTGAGTTTCACTCAATCTTGCAGGTTTGCAAAATTGATATGAAGTCCCAAAAGCTTGGCTTGAATCTTTTTTTCTACCAACTGACTTGGGGTGAAATGTCAAAGCTAGTATTTTATTAGAGAATTTTTAATTTTGGAATTAGAATTGAAGAATCTTCTACAAATTTTGAAACTCAACATATTAAGTTACACTCAATTATGCAGGTTTACAAAATTGACATGAAGATCCCAAGAATTGAGCTTGAATCTTTAATTCTGCCAATTAACATGGGGTGAAATGTCAAAGCCCAAATTTGGTAGAGGCTTCCTTACTCACCTCTCAATTCTTCTTTTTTATGTTGGTCGTACTCTCCCAAGAAAAAAATGGGTAGAGGGACCAATGAAAGGAATGTAGTCAAAACTACCGATGCAATAAAATTTAGACTGCTATTAAAGATGGAGAGAGAGATTTATCCTCAATAGAGTTGTTATTTTTTGTTTGAATGGAAAGAGGAGCTTTATCTTGCATAAAAAAATACAAAAATAAATCTAGAATTAATTTTTTGGTAAAATTTTATTTTTAGAATTTTAGTTTTTAAATCAAACACATCATTATGAATGATATATCAGCTCAAGAGGCGAATATATCATTCCCTAATGGGTTCAGACAGCAAAACTATAATTTTTATCCTAATTATGATAGTTAAATTTGACCCATAGGTTCTATCATGTATTTAACTATTATAGTCTGGATGACATATCATTAATTTTATATCCAATTTTATGATAATAAATGATACATCTTTCTAAGGAAAGAAATCATTTACGATCAATCATTTGAAACATGATGATAATGATTATAATTTTATGTTGATTTTCTCAAAGAGAATTAATTGACTTTTTTAAATAGATATGGAGTCTTTAAACCTCATATGAGTGCAAGCCCTCATAGTTAATTATATCATAGAAAATTATGATTATAATGAAAACTCTATATTAGAATAATGAGAAAAATTTCATTTAAGAGATTTTTAAGTACAATAGGGGTTGGATCAAATTTTAACACTTATTTTTAAGGACATCAGAGAAAAAGTTGAGGGCATTTGGGATTCCAAAACAATAAAAATGCCCCAGTCTACCTTATGTTTTGGGCTTTAAAGTTTGAATTGAAGAGATTTTATTTTGAGTTGATATTTTATTAGAATGGTGGGACTATATTTCTATAAGTTGGGGACTTAATATTCTAAATTTTTCCCAAATCCTAAGTCTAAATTGGGAACTAAATAATAGAAGCTTGAACCTAGCTAATGCAGCATAAATCTAGACTTACCTCAGCCTGGATTGTGGAGCCAGCTAACTACCTAGACACTTAAAATCCATGAATCTAGTCTTAATGAAAGATAAGTAAAACTTTTGATTAAGTTTGAGGAGTGGGGACCGATTCTATTTGTCCCCTTAACTTATATAGGGTAATTATGCTTGAAGAATTACAATTATTTTTTTTTCTCTTTAATTTATTTCTAATGCAATGCATGTTGATTGACCTTTGAATGTATAGATGATATGAAGCAATTTTAAAAAGGATTAAACCTAGATTTTATCTTAGAGAATTCATAACATCCCCTTGATAGAACTACACCCTAATAGATCAGGTTGTCTACTAGAACCCGCAGGCGAGGAGGTACCAAATAAGGAAGAGAAGATGTATGTATATGAACACTCGACAATCCTAAGCTTACTTCTTAAATTGTTAGAGTTACTTTGCAAACCTAAAAAATTTTATTTAAATTTTAATTAAAAAAAGTTTTTTAATCGCCCCCTCACAACCCTCCACATATCCAATCTAAATCAAAATAAACATGCAATACAAAAAACTAGAAAAGCAAGCATTTTATAAGCCTAATCAATGTAAATAATCAATCAAATTAATTAATTAAATTAAATAAATATCCACGTGGCAAGTGCCACTTAATTACAACCCTTGGTCTACATAAATTAAAAAAGTGATCGAGTATCATTGATTACAGCCTTGATTCTAGTCTTAAAATGATACAAGTGACTTTGAGTGGGATATCTCTCTATTTTCACTTCTTTATCCTTCTACGAGCTCCTTGGATTCTTCAGGTTTAGATATCCAAATGAAAAGAAACTCCTTCCTAAAAGGGTATTTTCTTTTCTCTTTGGATATTGAAGTCATCCTAATTTGGATTTTTAAATGAAGAAGAACTCTCCCTTAGGGCATGTTCCTTCTCTTTGGATTCCAAGTAGGATGTTGATATCCCACCTCAAAGTTAGCATTCACATTTACAACTCAATTACATTACAATGTATATACAAAAGATGATATATGCATACTTCATGGTTATCCCAAGAAGTTATAATCAAAATCAACATTCCAAGCAGTTATATATAAGCATTAAATTAAATAACAGTCATGCTTGGATATGCTCTTTTAATTTCTAACTCAATTAGTTTAAAGTTTTATTTGGTCCCTTTGATTTAGCCCTATATGAGCATGGCCACCTGTACCAAATTCTAGGAGCATCCAGATCATTCATAGCCTAGGGATAATCTATTGCCCATCACATCAATTTATAGATTGCATATTAAATAATTAATCACATCAATCAAATCAAATTGCAACCAGAATGCACTTAAAACTATAGAAAACTGGACACATAATAACAAGAAAGTAAAACACCGGCCTAGCCTAAGGCTAGAGTCAGTTGTCCTACCAAACCATCTAAAGTGTGTAAAGAATGCTATATGACTTGGATATGTCCTATATTGGATACTTAGTTAAAGTTGTCTAGCGTGTTAATATTTTTTAAAGCTTAAGGGAAATTAAATTTCAGTTTAAATACTAATATTTTATGGTCAATTTTAAGATAGATTTTAAGAGTTAAATGATTACTACCATAGTTTACACCCTAGCCGTAATGTTTATTTCACCTTCCTTGGGGTTAAGTTAATACCCTCGTAGGCCCTGGTTGCCTAATAGTAATTATTATTAATTAAGTGAATTAATTAGTTAAGGTTAAGGGTTTAAAATTTTAATTAATTGGATTGATTGTTGGTTGGGAAGGCTAAGATTAATGTTTTTTTAGAATTTAAACCTATTATTGAATTTTAAAATTTTGAGAATTATTTAATGTAATAGTTAATGCATAAAAAATTATTTTTTTAATATAAATAAATTTTGGAATTTTAGCATTTTTCCTAAATACTTGACTCTAAGATAAGTAATTAGACACTAAGTTTGGTAGAATTGGATTTTTCTACATTATGTTGTGAATTTTTAATTTTTGGCCTTCTTTCAACTACAATTGACCAAAAAGTTGACTTTTTGACTTTAATTTAATTCTTATGGTTTGACATTTTTAGAAAATAGTAGGCCTTAAATAGAGTCTAATGGCTTTTAATTTATTTTATCTAGAATTTTCTAAAATTAATAATGAATTTTTAAAATTTGAGTATTTAACTAAATTTTTAAGTTGATTAATTAATAAGTGTTTTAGTGATTTTGATCCAAATTGATTCCAAACTTCTTGAAACCTCTCCTAAAGTTCAAGAATCACCCATGAGAGTATTCAAAAGAGCTTGAGAATGTTTTGGAAATTTTATTTATTTTTAATTAATTAAAATAATTAAATATTGTTTTCTATTAAAAATTGAATTAAAGTCAAATTAAGGGTCCAGTGAAGGGCCTTTTAATTTTCCTTAGTTGGGGGGTTAATTTTGCTCAATTTAATATATTATTTATAATTTTTAAATTTAAATTGAATTAAATATGATTTTTTGAATTTGCAAGCTTAGTTAAGGGGTTAATTAAAAATTCTCACCTAATGTCCTTTAAAATCAGTGAACTCCTGGCCTAAGATAGATAATGTATCTATGTTTATGTGTTTTAAATTTCACCCCTATTGGGTGCATATTTCAACTCATATAATTTACTTAAATTCCTCAAAATTATCCTTATTTTTTTGGCTTTACGTGTCACTAAGTTGTGTGAGTTTAAAATCAGAGTTTCCTAACCGTTAGTATCAACATAATCAGCCACACCATAATAATTATGCATCCTAAATCTACTATTAATAGATTATTATATATTAACAAGCTCATTTGTCATAAAAATGACCTACCAAATGGATAATTCAAAAGAGATAAAGCTTTGGAATTAAACTGGTAAGTATCAGTAAAAGATGTAGGATGTATTCCTAACCAATACTTATCCATTATTGGGATAGTGATTATAGAAGACCCTAGAGAAATCAACAAATAAAAGAAAGCAACTTGTTATCAAATTATACTTAATCACATCTCAATAACATTTTTTAATGGAATAACTCATTCCGTTGAATCTATAGGACCCAAAGCTACACTTGTTAGGCCAAAGTACATTTTTTAATGATTATCTAAACATAAAGGTCAAATAGTACACATTATATTTAGAAATTCATTTATAAATGCAATTAAACCCAAAAATCTCCATGAAAATTAGAGGATGTGTACCAAGCCCCTAACAAAAAGACATTTAAATTTGAGCTTAATTAGTAGTTTACTTAGTGAATAATCATAAATGTAAGATAAAAAGTATATTCAAAATCCTTGTTAAGATACTAGTCATAAGGTCTTGATTTTATTTTTTAAATAAAGATGGTCAAAACATGGTTAGGCACTAAACCACATCGGCTTCACAAGAGGACCGTTCGATTGAGGGTGGAAAAGGACAGACGGTTGTTATTAGAATCCATGGTTTCAAACCCAAGCATATCAAAGCACCCATGGCATGGCGGTGGCAGAGCAAAACATTCCACATGACTGCAAATAGATCAACCACGCATCGACAGGCAATTAATAACTTAACCATGTTAGGTGTGGGGAAGGCTGTTAAGTCTATGTGCATATGATTAGGCGACTATGATTCAATCAAATAAGATCCAAACCACCCATAATGTCAAATGGTTGGGTCTAAACATAAACCCGATAAGATCAGGGCCATTTAATCCAAATTGAATGGATCAAACCGTCATGAACTTGTCACCTTCCTCCAGCCACCAGAAAACCCTATAGTTAGGTTTTTGATTCAAGCTCTTAATATAATATATGAAATAGCATGATATTCAAGAGATAAATGACATATGATGGAAGATGGTTAGGTTTTTTGAATGAGATGACCTAGACCCTAGGGTTTAGGTAATACTTCAGTCAATTATATGAATTTTAGTGTAGGAAGTTTGGTTGAGCTTTTAGATTATCCAAGATTGAATAGCTAAATGAAGTCATCAATTAGAACTATTTTGACTGCAAGCCTCGGATCTTAGGATGGACAAATGTTTGGTCTTTTACCGATTCAACTTCTACAACTACTAAACAAAAGGAAATCTTTTGTGAAATGTGGATGAAGCTCCACGGAAGTCAAATAAAAATTTGGAACAGATTGATAGTGAATGGTATGCGGTTAAAGAAGATACTCAAGTTTTACATGACCTGCCTATTCCAGTCATTGGAGCAATTATGGATGGCTGGGAGGCTTTAGAGTTGTTGCTTGGATGGATGTAAAGTATCCCTTACCGTTAGAGCACCAGGGAACTTTCTGCCCAAGTGAAAATGACCCCATGTTATTCTTAAGCATGGGAGGGAACCACTATCCACTCAGAGTTATGCCAACAACTCGGCTAGTTGATCCTATTCCAGATGATCTTCTTGAAGCATTCAGGTTGGTTCAAGCATGCTGGATCCAACAGGAGAGGCCAGGCCAAGTGGTTTGACCACTAGGGAGAGTTTGAGCCTCTATGGGGTCATTTAACTAGTAGATTTGACTAAGGCCATCTATGTTGAATGCAGAAGGACCTAATGGATTTATGGGATACTTTAGAAATGATATGATGCCATGGGATGGGTGTTTGAGTGAAGTGTTAATCAAATAAGCTCATTAAAAGTTCCTATTGATTGGTTTAGCCAATCAAATAGTATAAGCATAGTGAGGTGGATTTTAGAAAATATATGGGAACTATTTCAGTATTTTGTAATAGATCTATGGGGATGGATTCAATATGCAGTCTTTACGTAGTGAGGTTTGACCAAGTCAAACCTACTATGGGTAGATTTGTAGAATATTTAGAAGGATATAAGGTTGTTATTTAGATCAATGTCAAGTGTTTAAAGTTATGATATTAAAGTTTGAGTGTGTGGGAGAAAAGGGCCTAATGAAACCTAAATTATCTTGAGATAGATTTAGTTGACTTGGCTAAGTCATGCTTGGTTTGGTTTATGAAGAGCTTAGATGCATTCACACCATGCATTGGAGTGAGGTTGAGGGTCTAAAAGCTTTGAATTGACTGAATACATTTGAATCACCAAATGCAACTTAATTTGACTAGGATTAGGTTCAGTTGACCCTATCAACTAGTGACCTGATCAAGATGTCCAATATGGTCTAAATCATTAGGATTAGTAATCAAAGGGTTTTGATAAAGTTCAGAGAGGATTTCAAGCTTGATTGAATTTAAATAAGGTTTATGGTTGATTTGGTCAACCAGGTCAAACTAGATATTAGATTTGGGCTCAACATGTTTGATTTGATCAATGGAGACCAATGAGGGTGGCCTCAAGCATTAGAGGGGTCGTCTGAATTGAAATGGCCATTTGGACCCTTAAAAATGCCATTTGGTCAACCAAGGTTGACTTGGTCAACCAGGTCAGATAAAAGCCTAGGCTTGAGTCCAATGCAATTCTAATGATATTTAGGATGCAGTGTAAGATATTTCAAAGTTTGGCTTAACTGTGTCAAGTTGAGTCTTCGGGAAAAGTCCAAATTTGCACTTAAAGGGCATTTTGATCATTTTGGCCCCTAGTCAACCATAGGTCAAACTAGGTCCAAAAAAATGTAGTTTACTAGTCAACATGTGATAAAAAAAAGTTTATATATATATATTCAAGGGTCATTGGACAACCCCTAAGGTCAAATTTCATAAGGTGGAGGTCCAATGACATTGGCTAAAAATATTTGAAGATTTTGTAGCCTATGGAAATCAATTCCGTTTATGTAGTTAGAAGTGTCAGATTGAGCTCAAATTTGGAGGGTTAATCCTAGGGAGGCATGCCTAATTAATATGTAATTAATAAATCATAAATCGTGGTTCATTTGAATGTATTTTGATGGGATTGAAAAATCATACATAAAGGGTTTCAGGATAATGGCTCTTAGCCCTAGATTTTGGTCTGAAATTCTTGATTTAAATTTGCTTTAGGTTTGATTGATTGAGTTTGAATTATCCATATTAATCATAATTAAATGGGTGATTGAGATTGATTGAATATGATTGAAGCTTGATCGAAGGTTGGATTGAAGCATGGAGTTTAAAACTAAACTGAAGATTGGATTAGAAGATGGTCTAGGATTTGATTAAGGACTGGATTTGAATTTGATTAGGACCTATATGATTGTGAAGTGGATCATTTTCAATCATCATATGACTAACAAGAGTGTTGATAGGCCCTAATGATTTCACATAGACATGGGGTTAACATCTAACTAAATGTATCATGAAGATGCTCCTTAATGAACTTTAGCTTGGGTACTACTCCCATTAGGTTTCGGTGTATAATCTATTTTAGTGCCCTCGTGCTTGAATGATGACATAACCAAGCCTCACCTAAAGTGGTTTTCAAACAGTGTACCTTGCAAGACTCATTCAAAATTTAACGATTAAGCATGTAAAGATTATTGACTCAAAAATCACATAACACAGGCTTATTATCAAGCAAAATCAAGCATTTGTTAGAAAATAATTTTAAATCAAAGCCTTTATCAGAAAGTTAACTAACATTGAGTATGATATACTTTAAGTCGTCTATTAATAAAACCTTTTCATTAGTAAAGACATAAAGTTTAACAATGGTGCCAATTTTATTTACCTTCCTTTTGGTGGTCTCCTAATGTTACTTTACCTCCACTCCTGGAATTCTAGCATGGTCAATTTAATTATGTCTCTAGTTATATGGTGTGAACATCCAATATCATGGTACCACATTCCTTCATTGGACCACTTATGACGACATACCTACAAAATAAATTAGGGTGAGTGTTTTAGAATCTAAACCAACTTGGGTCTTAAAATGTGAGAAAATGAAGTCATGCCATAATTTTCTAATGAGGCCTTAGTATACTTTATGGTGGACTCGTAATGGATATACTAATGCAATGTGTCCTACCATGCCATAAGAAAAATACCTTACACCTGGATATGAATGAGCAAACCAATATGTTGATGATTTCATATAATATGAATATGCACGTGGTCCTTTCATAGGTGGTGTGTGTGTTGATCTCAAAGCAATAGCCCTTAACTCTTTAATTTCTTTTTATAAAATTTCATTTGCAGTTTTATGTATTACTAATTATACCAATACCTCATGCTCACTACTATTCATTTGTAGATCCAATTCTTCTAATTATTTAAATTTAAATTCTATTCTAATTTTCTCTTATGATTTTTCATTAAGATTATTTTTTAATTCCTCCGATCCTTTTTAAGACTATAATGCACCATTTTAATGCAGTATGTTCATTTTTCATGGATACAAACTTTCCTACTATATCCATCTTCTACCAATGTATTATGTTTATATTTTAGGCTTGGAATTTTTCATTTTAGTTTCTTGTAGCTAGTGTGTAATGTTTTTAGAATGAAAGAAATTCATCATATGTAAAATTACATACCTAATCATTATCTATTTCACATGTGCTATCTGTAGCCATTAATAAAAGGTTGATGACAACTTCCTCTGTTTCTATTTCAGATGACTCATAATCAAAATTTGCCCACAAGGCACCCTAAGCCCTCCTCTTACCCTTCTTTATATTTTCCTTATCCTTAATATTTTCTTTAATTTGCTGGCTCTTGAAGTTTGGGTAATCAAAACTTGATGTG
Source organism: Dendrobium huoshanense (assembly GCA_016618105.1). Classification (NCBI taxonomy): domain Eukaryota; kingdom Viridiplantae; phylum Streptophyta; class Magnoliopsida; order Asparagales; family Orchidaceae; genus Dendrobium; species Dendrobium huoshanense. Next base: position 5,116,956 of record CM028344.1, on the reverse strand, counting down.
ACCTATCTTTTTTACATTAAAAGAACACTCAGTTGACCTTATTAAACTTATTTTTCTTACATTTCTATTTCTCATTATGACATATTTACTTTCTCTTCAAGAACTTTAACTTCTAATCAGTGTTATTTCCTCGTTACTATCACTTTCAGAATATCTAATTTTTTAGCCATTTTCCTCTAGTGCAATTGTCTTCTCCTTCCACTTCTCACATGTATCTAAAATTCTTTAGAAAATTGTCTACTTAGGTTGAATTAGTGAACCACAAAAATTATCAACATAATATACACTCATATCCATAGATTTAGATACGGTTGTCACCTTGGCATCCCAAGATTTAGACAACCATATAAGAATCTTATTCTCTTTTTAAGAATTTGAATCTATTTTCTAAGTGCATACAAGGACAATATAATTTTCTAAAATGTGTATACCTGTCAATAAAAGTTTTATTTGGTTGCTCGCTAAATAGTTCTTAATATTGAAGAAGGATATTGAATCTAGATTTTTTTAACTTCATTTGTTCATTCATATATAATGCATAATCTATCCCATATTTCTTTTCTAGTGGTACATGTAGACACATGCATATAGTCTTCTAATTTTAATGCACAAAATAAATAATTAAGATATATAGCATTTAACTCGGCTATATCACAATCTTCTAAACTCCATTCAATAAAAATAATTTTAACTTTAGTACAATTTACAATTCTATAACAAAGATAAAGAGTAACCAGTTTAAAACATATGCCATTTATAACATTCAATGGATTGTAGAAAAACAGACATTCTAATTTTTCAAATATCAAATGGATTATGTCACATAGTAGTGGTTACATAACAAAATACCCTTCCAAAGTGTTTCTATTTCTAAAATGTGCCATGTAGATATACCCAGTAGATATACTCAGTTAATTAAATGATCTAAAGTGAGAAACCTTCTGTGATACCACTTGAAAGTGATATGGCACACCAAGAGAGAGTGAATGGGTTACTTTAAAATTTTAACAAAAGAGAGATAAACTAATATGTAGCAGAAATGGACTTTGGATAAAAATAACGAAGCTTTGAAAGTAAACTATGCCAATTATATATATATATATATATATATATATATATATATATATATATATATATATATATATATATATATATATATATATATATATATATATATATATATATATATATATATATATATATATATATATATATATATATATATTATAGTTTTTTAGAAATAGGATTACTAAAAGCAATTCAAGAAAAATGCTCATCCAAATAACCACAACTTATGAATGAATGAAATCACCATATAATCAAATCACATATTTCAAAAAATAAAGATTGCATGAAGTAAAATGTAGAAAATAAAAGAAAAGGTATACCATAATTTTTTAGTGGTTCACTCAAACTCAACCTTTGTCCACTCCCCAAAGGTCTTCTTCTTTAGAAATTTTACTAGTACGATCTCCTTCTGTACTTAGCAAGGTGAAGAAGCCCTTCTCCATTCCAAGGTGGAGAATGACCTTCACAAAGCACTTCCTCCCAAAAACCTAAGCCCTTCTTCTGCTTCTCACAATGGCATGGATGCTGCTCCCACCTTCTACTCATCGTAACAACGTATATGTCGCTCCTCTAGCCTCCTAAAAATGTAAGGTCATTCACCCAAAGACTTCCTCCCTAAAACATCTCTCCAAGAGCTCCAAAATTATAACATGGAGGATCCATGGTATAGAATGATGAGGATAATCAGGTGACTCCCTCACACACCACTTGAGTCCCTCAAGCATAACCTCTGAACCTCATATTCACTCTCTCCCAAGTGGATAAGACACACTCTTAAGAAAGCAGACACCTCTCCTTCTCTAAATCTCTCTTACACAGAAAAATATATCTAGCCACTTAACTCCACCCTCTCATATTATTTGAAAATAATTAAAGTAGCCAATTTAAAGGAAACACTAAATTTTAATTTTGTTTATTTTGGTCATACAGTATGAAGCGAGTATGATACTATTCAGGTAGTTCAAATCCCATCTTAAATTAGACTATACGATATATTTAGTCATATAGTTCGAACAACTATATCAAATTTGGGATCATTCAGGATGAACAAAGGTTTATTTAGTGAAAGTTTGGTTAAATTGAATTGTATGACTTAGATCATACAATACAATCTCCTATCAAGATTTGATCGTGACTAGATTCCTTGATCAACAGATAAAATTAGGTTTCATTTAGTAAAAGTTATACAATACAAAATAGTTCATATAGTACAATTCGGTCAAAAATTGATTTTCAAATTTGCCTAATTTTGATAACTGAGATTTGACATTGGGGGTTTATCAAAAGACCTAATCATCCAATATGATCTTAAGTCATGCAATATAATTAGTTATACTTTAAATTAATTTAATTAAAAGCTTGATTTAATTTCTTAATTAATAAATCATATAGTATGGTTGAGATCATACAATATACTATAATATATAACTCAAGCATTTAATTTTCATCCCCCCTTATAAGTGTGTCCTCAATTGTCTTTCCAGTATACACCTAATTGCATAAAAGACTAAAAAAATAAAATATAGACTCTTATAACAAACTGAAATAGACTCAAAACTAAAATTCCTTTAGTGTGCTCCTTTGACTAGGCTTTGTATATATTGTATCTAAAATGTTAGTAGCATAATTTAGAGAATAGTAAATGATCAAAACAAGAATATTTCCAATCATCAAAATACTAGGTCAGCTTCCTAGATTTTGAAAATAATAACTTTGGTGTCGATTAATATTATCTAAATTTACAAAATACAAAGACTATCATTAGCATAATATTTTTTAAATTTAGTTGTTGACAAATGAATTTATAAATTAGTTAATGTTCTATGAGCATAACATGTAGCATGAAATTTCTTATCTAAACTTTATTCTAAAACTGCTCCAATAGCACACTAGCATAACATATCAATTCAAAATTTAAAGACCATTGAGATGAAATAATAATATGTGCAGTAACTAAACACTTCATAAAATATTCAAATACATTTAAATAGTCATATTTGAATTAAACTTGTACATCCTTCTCAATAAAATGACATAAGGGTTTCATAATTTTATATATATTTTTATAAATATTCTATAAAAATTTTGCATGACCTTAAAAACTTTAGATTTACAGAAGTAGAGGGTGGAAAATTTCCAATCACTTTGATCTTTGTCTTATCAACCTCCATTCCTCCCTCCAAAAATTTCTATTAGAAGACTTCCTTTCTTAATCATGAACTATGATTTTTCCAATTGAGAATATGGTTAGTTTCCACACATCTCTTCAAAACAAATTCAAAATAATCTAATCAACCATAAAATGTTACTCTAAAAATAGAGAAATCTTCCATAAAAATATTAATTCCCCAATCTATTAAATTCAAGAAGATAGACAATTAAATTTAAGAATTTATATGTTGTAAGGGCATTACACAATTTGAAGGGCATTCTTCTGAATGCAAAAGTTTTGTAGCACTTATGAAGGAATTTGATGGTATTCTAATTAACCATCTAAGAAATATTAAAAAAGGGTGCCCTATCAACCTATCAAGCATTTTATCTATAAAAGGTAATAGAAAATGTTCCTTCCTATTGTCTTTGTTGATTTTTCAATAATTGATACAAATCCTCCACCCAGTTATAGTTCTAGTTAGGATAAGTTCATTCTTCTCATTTATGACAATAGCTAATTTTCATTTCATAGGCATAGAGTGAATTGGGCTGCCCTATCACTACAATAATAGATATATGATTCTTGAATCTAACCACTTAAGGATCCCCTTCTTCACTACTTCTTTAATAGAAAAATTTAACCTCCTTTGCGGGTCAGCATTGTGTTGACAATCTTCATCCAATAGGATCTTAAGCATGCACACTTATTGACAAATCCCTTAAATGTCTGCTAAAGTCCACCCAAAGGCTTTTTAATGGTCTCTAAGAACTTCCATCAACTTTTTCTCTTCAATTTCATCCAGATAAATATATATGATCGATGATATAGTTAATGATTCACCAAAAAATATATACTTAAGGTGATTAGGTAGTGCTTTGAGCCCTAAAATGGGTGTTTCAAAAATAGAGGGCTTCAAAGATCTACCTAATGCCAAAGTTTCTAAGATCTCATACCTTTTATGGAAATGTCTAACTCCTAGAAGGATAGTAGTACCACTTATAAGCTCCTCTATGTCACTCTGAATCAGTATTTGATCCAACATCTCTAAATAAAAAAAAAAATGTCATCTTGATCATCCTCTACACAGTCATCTACCACATTGACTCTATAATAATTATTTTTGCTATCACTGTTTGGAATTTTTGTTGACATTAACACATTAAAAGTTACTTATTAATCCCAAAGTTTCATGGTTGATTCCCCTTTTTTGGACATCAATCATAGCCATACCTGTGGCTAGAAATGGTATACCAAAAATAATAAGTATTTCCCTATCATCATCCATATATTATAATAAAGTCTAATAACAAGATAAACCTATCTACCTTAACTAAGACATCCTCTACCACCTCCCTTGGGTAAGTGAATGATATATTAGCTAACTATAGGATAATAATCATGGGTTGAACTTCACCTAAATCTAGTCTCTTGAATATTGCTAAAGGAATGAGATTAATGCTTGCTCTTAAATCACATAGGGCCTTTCGACAAAACTTCTCCCCCATAGTATAAGGAATGGTAAAGCTATGAAGGTCCTTTAGTTTTTTAAGAAGGTTACTTTTTAAGATTGCACTACATTCTTCAGTAAGAGCAATTATTTCATAATCACCAAACCTCAACTTCTTACTCATGATGTCCTTCATAAACTTAATGTAACTAAGCATCTGCTCTACGTATTTATCAAAAGGAATGTTGATGGTCAACTTCTTAAAAAACTCTGAAAACATAAAGAATTGTTTATCCAAAACTTGCTTTTATAGTCTCTATGGGAATCGTGGTGGTGGTCTCTCTACAAGTTTTCTAGTAGGTTTATCTAATGCAGTATTAGGTTTAGGTTATTCCATATAGAAGTTGGGGTTTACTAGTGTTTCCTTATTTTGTTCATCGATTAAAACTTCCATGTTATTTTCATCTTTTCTTATTGCTTCCTTTAGTTCCTTACCTTATCTTAATGGTTTTGTAATGCTCTTCCCCCTACTATTTAGTATTAATTTATATCCTTCTAGGTAAGGTTCCTTGTGGTCAATTATTTAGAGAATTGGCTAACTGCACAAGCTAATTCTTTAAGTTCCATATGGAAGCACTTTGAGTTTGGAGTTAGGTTCCCATCTGCAACACTAAATCATTTAATGAAGGGCAACAATTTAATATTGGTTATTTGAATTAAATTTTGAAGGATAATTAGGCTTAGTGCTAACATGATTTTACTATGGAGGAGAATTCCAAGTGCCTATTGGATTGAGTTGTTGATTATTCTAACAAAAATTTGGATGGTTCTTCTAACATAGGTTAAAGGTATTGGAATATGGGTGGTTCTGCCTATTAATCATATTTATAGATTACATATCTTATAAGTTATAATCACTAGGGATTATAAATGTTGGTTCTTTTTTAGGCATATATGCTCTTGAGTTGAACTAAATCCTAAGTTATCTAGTTTCCTAAAAATAATATTGTTCAAGATGGACAACACACCTGATTCATACATGCTAACAACCTTCTTAAAGTTCATTCTATTTAAAGCCCACTAGAAATTTTTTGTTCCCATTTTCTCGATTGAGGCATATGCTTCATTGAAAAATTGGGCATCAAAGAACCTCCTGCTGTGGCATTTATAATGGCTCTAAGGGAACCTACCAAACCATTATAAAATATCTAAAATTTAACCAATTAGGTAAAACATGATCCGAGCACTTCCTAAGAAGTTTCTTGAACCTACCATAAGCCTCATAAATAAACTCCCCATATAACTTTCTAAAATATGTTACATCATTTCTTAAGTTGGCATTTTTTAGGGTTGGAAGTATTTTGCTAAACGATTCTAGGCTAAATCATTTTATATTGTTATAGATGCAGTGGTAAGCAATTTAACCTTAATTTTTTATTATCTCTCAAATAAAATGGACATAATCTAAGTCTAATGGAATTATCGGAGGCTCCATTATACTTAAATATTGCTCATGTTTCTAAAAAGCTAACAATATCTATGATTGGATTCTCAACAAGAGATCCCCCAAACTGAGCATTTTGAGCCATTTAAATGATTGAAGCTTGAAGTTCAAAATTGTTTGCCTAAATGGTTGGCCTATTAATGCTTTGATGAACATAATGTACTAAATGATTAAATTATTCTATTAATGGTCTATATTGATCATTTTTATTAATAAGGTTTACCATGTTTAATCCTTTTTTTAGATTTTTTAATTTCTCTAAGTATTTTTGTTTTTATTTCTTGGTCACACTAGGATAGCACCGCTTGAATCCTATTACACTTGCAAAATGTTTTAACAACTAAAAAAACTATTCTACTACTCTATGCAGTACTAAACAAGTTTTCATAATTTGGAAATATAAAATCATATGTAATATATCAAATTTACTAATAACAATAGTAAATTTATAATAATAATCAATCAAAATAATGATATAAAACTAAATAGAGTTACATATATGCAATAGTACATAAATTAGAGATGAAAATAGCAATATTAACAAGTGAATTTTAGAACAAATATCAACGTGCTCAATTTTGACTTGATATAAAAGGATCTTTGATAATGGCATCAAAAACTTTTTGATGGGCACACAGAAGTTTATAAAATGATTTTCAAATTATGGCTCTTTACTTAAGTAAATGTGTCACAACAAAGTATTATAAGAATTAGTACAATATCATTCACATGAGGATCAACTTAATTATAGTTTGAAAAGTTGATTACTAGTTTATCTAAAGACTATAAGTTTTGCTGCCTACTTAAAGTGAACTAACAAAAGCAAATCTATCCTACACTTTGTTTTTGAAATTTTTATTTTTATAAGATATATAAAATTTCTAAACTATTCAATTTCTTAATTTAATGCAAATCAAAGTCACATGTTATAATAAGTTAAAGTGGATCAGAGAAATAATAATCCTTCACCTCTATTAAGTTTGTTCAGATTCTAACTACAATTGCATTTTAAAGCATCTCCATAGGATTCTAATTATTAAATTAGATAATATGTATAGGTCCAATTAGATCTTATTCACATTTCCTTTGTTGATTCCACTAAAACTCTGTCAAGGTTGTAGATCATACTTGATTTTAAAAAGTGAGTAGCCAACTACATACTTAAATTAAGCACAAGGACATATGAAACAAAATATAGCTTCTCTACGTAGGTAATCTATTCTTTTAACACTAATGAAAGTCAATGCAGTATTAGTTTAGGAAAAATATAACGCCATTACTAAACATGATAAAAAAAACTCAAACTATCTACTACATAGAGTCATAGCGTTGAACTAGAATTTTGTGGTCATAGCGTTGAACTAGAATTTTGTGGTGTTATTGAATTGACAAGTCAGTTCATCAATTATTGCATTAGTTTGTTGGTTCAAATATCAATAACTATCACATACTATAGCACTATGGAGATTTTGTAGTAGGATGCTCTTTCCTTGGCGCTATATTCTTTAGCACCGTGGTGCTCCTTTAATTATGGAATATTTTACTTTTTTTTTACATAAAAAATTAAACTTTAGAGAATATTTCTATAAAAATATGTGTAGTTAGGAGTATGAATTTTTTTATTATCTCCTATATTTTTTTTAAAATTAATTTTTTTGATCTTTACATCTTGTTAAGTTGGTCTATAGGTGGATTGGATTCTACTTTTGACATCTCAGTAAGATTTTCCTCACTAATCCTTTATTTAAGCACCTTACCACTCCTCAAGTTAATGGCTTTTTACTATTCTTTACCTTTATCTCTTACTTGAAAGTTGCTAGGTAAGGTATCTTGGGGTCTATTATTTATGGAATTAGTCAGTTGCCCTAATTGATTTTGAATGTTTTTTTTCTTTTCAATTAAGTCCCCATCTATAACCCTAAATCTTCTAATGAAGGCTTTTTGTCTTTGAATTGATTGTTAGAATTAAACTTAAGAGGATAGTTTTGTTTAGGATTACCAAAAATTTGTCCAGGGCGATTCTAATTACCTATTGTATTAGGTTAATTATTATTCCAATTATTCGTTACATTTTTAGTAACTTTCAAGGATAGAATGGATGAATTGTGCACTTTAGCTACCTTTTTGTGGTGAACTTATTAAATGGCCATTAAAAGTTATTAGTTGTCATTTCTTTTATCAAAGAAAATGCTTCATCAAAAGGTTTTAACTCTAACAATCCTCCAACAACGACATCTATGGTAGACATAAGTAAACCTACCAACGCAATATAAAATATTTGAATAATTAACTAGTTGGGTAGGGCATGATGATCACGCTTCCTTAACCACTCCTTCAACCATTCCAATGATTCATAAATGGACTCCCCATCTAACTGGGTAAAAATGCGTATCATTTATTAGCTTAGCAATTTTAGATGGAGGGAAACATTTAGCTAAGAACTTTTTGTGAAGTCATTCTATGTGTTTATAAAGAATGGGGGCAAGCAATTCAACCATAACTTCATTTTATCCCTTAGAGAAAATTAAAACAAGCTCATGAAAGTTCGCTAGGGATGTTAAGCCCTATAGAACTGGCCAAAGCTAACCAAGAGGGGGGGGGGTGAATTGGTAATTAAAAAATTTCTTTTTACTAAGAGTGAAAATCACAAACCAAAATCACGCCACAAAAAAAATAAATACGAAAATAAAAGTGCGGAAGCAAGAAATCAAGAACACAGAAATTTATAGTGGTTCGGTCTACTTGACCTACGTCCACTCCTTGGAGGCACCCTCCAAGTATTGCACTACAAAACGTGACTCTCCTTTAGCCCCCACGGCTAGGCGGAGAAGCCCTCACAAGAACCTCCTTTTTGCCACCCCGGCAAGGCAGAGAACCTACCTCATTTTGCTTCCTCCTGAAGTTGGCAGAGAACCACAACCAAAAGCTAACTCCTTACCTCTACCGACCTTTCCACATACGAGAAACTCTAGACGAAGAACAAGCAGAGCGATCCTTGAAGCAACCCTTGTGAATCCCCTCACAAGCTCCCCCTCACAAGATCCTCTCTCTCTCCCTCTCTCTCTTTCTCTCCTCAAGGTCTTCTCAGGTCAAGGCAGCAGCCAAAGGTCTTGAAAAACGTTGAACAAGAGCTCTTAAATAGAAGAGCTTAAAAGGAGCTCATTAATTGCAAGTTGCCGACAATATCGTCCAGGCCGATATGGACATTGGCCTGGCCGATCAGTACAAATCAAAGAAGATCGTCCAGAGCATAGCCCTGGATGCACTCCTGGACGATTGAAATTTGGCTTGATCATCCCGGCCGATCTCACGATCGTCCTGGCCGATCAGTTCAAATCAGAGGCAAATCGTCCTGACAATAGCCCTGGATACGAGCTGGCCGATATTTATCATCCTGAAGTAACTTAAGGTTTTTGACGGATCGTTCTGGCCGATCCTGAGATCATCCAGGACGATATGATCGTATCAATCATCCTTAATTACTCCCTTAATTTTCTGAACAATTAAGGCATAATTTTTGAATATCGTCCAGGCCGATACAAGATCGTCCTGGCCGATAATTTAAAAATACAGTATACCTTAATTGTCTATGGCGGCAACTTCTTTCTATTTTAAGAATATCATCCTGGCCGATACACGTATCGTCCAGGCCGATATGTTAATGATGGCTACCTTAATTAAGAATCCTTATTTAGACTTTCTGTTTTAAGCCTGATCGTCCAGGCCGATATAAAAAATTGTCCTAGCCGATATGAGTAAAAATAGAAATTCTAAGTCTCTCAAGTGTGTGTGTGAAGGGTTACTTAGCATCAGTCTCTTTGACCATTACAAGTAGACTCAAGAAGTGAAAAAACAAAAGTACAGACTGACTCAACCCTAAACCTACGCAATCCTGAATTGGCTTCGTCTTGTTCTTCTGATCTTTGATTCTTGAAATGTTAGAAGCAACAAGCAGTCCAAGAGAAATAGTGTTTGTCAATCATCAAAACATAAGTCATGAAAATAGATTTGAAACAATCTCCCCCTTTTTGATGATGGCAAACACAAGTAGGAAAATATCCAAAAAGGTTCATTAGAATTTCAAAGTTACAAACAACTTTTCCTACCACACCCTACTCCCCCTTTTATCATCACAAAAAGAGGGTCCAAAAACAAATAACGACTAAAAAGCAAACTACAAAAAATAGGAAACAAATAACAGAAAGCACGGACTAAAAGAACGAGGGATCTTGATCATCAGATGGAGGTGGTGGAGGTGGGTGCTGAAAGTAACTGGCAAGCGTAGTAAACTGAGCATTAAACCAGGCAATGTCCTGGTCATGCTGCTGCTACTGGTGAGTAAGGAAACTGTCAAATCGGGCTAAATCCTCAGTGCAGTGATGCTCGTAACGGGCAAAGTCCTCAGAGTGTTGCTGCTCTTGTGCAGCAACATAGGCGTCAAAATGGGTCTCCCATCAATCAAACCTCTCAATTAATTGATCAACCGGTGAGTGCTGGTGGAGAGGAACAGGGTCAGGAAAGGGAGCGGGAGCGGGAGCGGGAGCGGGAGCGGGAGCAGGAGCCTCCTCCTCTCTAGCCCCCCGAGGTTCCTTAGGGTGGAGACAAGTACTATGAAGGGTGTTGAAGGAACTGTTTGAGTAGAAGGGAGTTGGGAAGTTTGGTGGAATAGGATACTGAAGTTGGTATTTGGTTTCAAGGACATTGGCTATGATGTGTCCTAAGGCTAGATTGGGTTTCCTTTTGTAGCCTGGATCACGGATTGTGGTTAAGTGATCAATAGATCAGAAAATTAGGTCCACAGTATTAAATTCCCTATGAGCCATGATATAGAAAGTAGTGAGAGAAAGTAGAAGGGTGATGTGGATTTGGTCGCCAGCTTTTGGAATTACGGAGGTGCGAAGGACATGTTGGATTGTCCTAGCATCTTTGACTAAAGAGCTAGTCTCTCTAACATGGTAAGGTACATTGGTCTGGCGAAGGAAGTGATTTGCCGTGGACCAGTCAAGATCAGGGTCAGAGGCGATTAAGTGCAGCTTATCCTCGGTGGTGGATAGCTGTAAAAGATCAACACAATCCTGATATGTGATTTCGACAGGGCATCAATTCACATAGGAATTCAGGGCTGTAAAGGTAGGGTTGATGCAAAGGTTTGCGAAAAACTCTCGAAGAAACTCGAAATTGAAAGGGAAAGTAAGAGACAGAATGAAGCAAAGGGAGGTGTGAGCGAAGAGATCCATTATCGGGTATGAGATGTGGGCAGGATTGATGATTCTTGAGACAGTTATCCCACATTCTTTGTAACGATGGTAAGTGGCTTCATCTTCTACTTCCCTGAAATGAGGGTCAATCCTTGCCCTCGAAGAACTCCCAGAAGTTTGTCGGATGCATTTCCCACCAGCCATAGAGTGGACTAAGCAAAAACACAAGAGGAGAAAGGGTGAAGAGTGAAAAATCATGGCTGGAACAGCCTGAATTTAAAAAAATGGCCATATCGTCCTGGCCGATCGCCGAATCGTCCAGGCCGATATGTTTCAATAATTACGTACAGGCCAATTGGTCAAAAAGGCGGTCTGATCGTTCAGGCCGATCAAATATCAGCCAGGATGATTAGACACAGATGATCGTCCCAAGGAGTCAGGCAGGACAACCGTTAAAAAAGCAGATCGTCCGGGCCAATTAGGTGTATCGTCCAGGACGATGCACAATAATTGATTGTACCGGCCGAAGTTAAAATGTTTTAAATCACTGCCACGTGTATCGTCCATGGACAAACAGTGGATCGGCCCGGCCGATTGTCCAATAATGGATGTCCGGGCCGAATTTAAAGATTTAAACGTGCTGACACGTGGATCGTCCAGGACGATCCAGTGTATCGGCCAGGACGATGCTCATAAATTGCATCGGCCAGACGAAATATTCTATCAAACAGGACTATTATCATGATTGCAACAGAGTTCGATCATATCGTCCAGGATGATATAGGATCGTCCAGGACGATGAGTTACAGCAAGCACAAAAAAGTTCAGCAGATGGATTTTGAAGAGAATTTGCCCTATCGTCCAGGACGATTAAAATATCTGCCATGACAATGTGACAAGTAAATGAAACCAAGGAATAGATGGTGATAATCAAGGCCCTCAAACAAAAACAAAAGAAAAAACAGACAAAAAACACAAAAAAAAATATACAAGGAAAAAAAACAAATATTTTTTATTTAATATTTTTTTTTTATGGAGGCATCATATGAGAATTTCTCAAAAAGTTAAACTTTTAATGTTCCAAGAGATCAGGGAGTAACAAATCCCAATCAGAAGAAGGTAGAACATCTGATTCTGTTAACCCTAGATCGGACATCCTTCAGGGTACAAAATTCTTTTGGAAAACAGATGCCTAACTCAGAATAACTAAATAGGATAAGAAGATCCATTCAAGACTTATTTACAAAGAAAAAATCTCATAATTAATAAAACAAAGTAATTTTTCTCAATCATGAAAATTGAAATCAAGTCTTTGAAAACATCACATAATCCATGAGTTCTCTAAGTTTTAAGAGTTTTAGCAAAGAGAGGATAGCTTGCATTTAGTGAGCTTATTTTATGCCTCTTGTTTACTTCGATTGGCTCTTTGAGCATCTTTTGATTCTTTGATACACTTTTGTGTATACAGCTTTCTTTTCAATTTGGCTTCATTGGCCTCTTTCCTTTTTAACTCTTGCAAGCTAGAAACTCTTTAATATACCCTTAAAAAAACTTAGTTGTGAGTATATCCTCCAAATATTAGAGAATAGGAGCTCTCTCTCTAACATAGGGAAGAACAATCCACAACATAAAATCAAAATCATGTGATAAATGCAATGACAAGATTTCAAAAAACTTGAAAGATATATAAGAACTTTGGCTATTATGCACAAGATAAATTAATGTAGCAAGATAAGAAATGGATCTTAATTAAAAAACTATTGATTAAAATGAGTTTAGACTTTTGTTTAGAGAAGAAAATTATACCACTAAACAAGGTCAGAAGGAGGGAAACCATCAACGAGATTTCTCCTTTAATCGATTTAGAAAAGCTAAACACTATCTCCAAAAACTTTCAAAATTTAAAAACTTGAAAAGATCCAACATATGAAAACCAATCATAAAAATAACATGAAAATAAACTAATCTAAAATAACGAAAAGCTATAACAAAACAAACAAAAGAAACTTAAAACAAAAAAAAATCAAGAAATTATTTAAACAGCAGGTTTAAGCATTTATGAGCTGCGAGCCTCCTTATGTCCAGTTATCATATGCTCTCACGAGGTCTTTGGTGAGAGCACACCTGCAAATCTCAACAATCATCAGATTTAGGAACCCAAACAGGTTTGGGCTCCTTCTTAGGAAAAGTAAAGTGCAATGCAGATATGGTATGCTGTGAATCATGCATCTTAGGTCTCCACTCCCAATGTGTACTATGGTGAATGGTGCAAGTGTGTGAGATGTGTCCTAGCATGCCACATGAGAAACATCTAACTCCAGGAAAAGGGTTTCTTAAATGATTTGAGTTATAATGCCTCTTCCTAGATTCTGGCTTAGGATTAAAAGTAGATGTCATCCGATTTTTCTTAATTGTATCCAAATCATTTTGAATCCTCAAGTTAGTTCTTTTTAATGCCTCATTATCAATCCTCAAATTTTTCTCAATCTCTTTAGACTTCTTAAGATCAGAATTAAGTGAGGTGTGTGAAACTTTCAATGCCTTATGTTCATCAATTAATTCTGAATGCTTTTTGTTCAATTCATCCAATTCATCAAGAAGAGCCATGTGATTAGAATTAATCGTTGAATGATCTTTAAGAATGACTTCATACTCTTTCTGCAAACTTACAAGTTCCACTTTTAAGCTAGCACGTGTCTTCTTAAGTTTTTTGTATAATGCATGGATTTTTTCATAAATTTCAAACAATTCATCATAGGTTGGTTTAAAAATCTCTTCCTCATCACTTTGCTCAAGATGATCTTCCCCTATTAAGTACAGGTTTGTTGTCTCTTCCTCTGGTTCAGTTTCAGTGGAATCAGTTCCAGATTCTGCCCAGAACGCCTTTTGGATTCTCTTCTTCTTCTTTTTAAACTTAGATTTTTCCTCAATCTTTTCCTTGCTTGTGTTATCTTGAAGTGTTGGGCAATCGGCTCTCACATGTCCAGGCTTCCTGCATTCAAAACAGACAACATCAGAAGATCCTTTAACATGTTTATGTTCCTTACCTTTTATCCAACTTTGATGATGCTTTTTTCTTCCTTAGAAAGCTTTTGAATTGCCTTGTGATGAAGGCAACTTCATCGCTTTCAGACCCAGAAGATTCAGAATCCGATTTGTGCGCCTTCAGTGTAATTATTTTCTCCTTTTTCTTCTCACCTGCATCAAGATTTCTTTGATTCACCCCTTGCTCGTAAGCAATGAGTGAGCCAAGTAAGTTATCAATAGAATAGGTGTTCAGATCCTTAGATTCAGTGATTGCAGTGATTTTAGCATCGTAAGACGAAGGCAAGCATCTCAAAATTTTGTTAACTTTTTCATAGTTTGAAAGTTCTTTTCCTAGTGCATGCAGTGAAGTCACTATCTGAGTAAACCTAGTGTACATGTCAAAAATTGATTCATGAGGTTTCATACGAAAAAGTTCATAGTCATGCAAGAGAATATTTAAACGGGATTGTTTAACCTCATTAGTACCTTCATAGGTGATGCACAATTTATCCCAAATCTCTTTACCAGTTTTGCAAGTTGAGACGCGCATGTAATCCTTAGATTCTAAAGCACAGAAAAAATAGTTCAAACATTTTGCATTTAATTGAGCTAAATCTCGTTCATCAAAAGTCCATTCAGTAAAAGCAACTTCAGTTTTAACACCATTAATTTCACGAGAAGGTGGAGAATAACCTTCTTGAATAAGCATCCACATGCGATAATCAGTAGATTGTAAAAATGTTGACATGCGGGTTTTCCAAAAATCAAAAGGTAGGTTATCAAACAGGGGAGGTCGGGTAATAGAATACCCTTCCGTAGTGTTACGATTCCCAAGGTTAGCCATGGAACTAATTCAAAAAGTTTTCAAACTTAAATTTTCAAATCCCGCTCTGATACCACTTGAAAGTTCGCTAGGGATGTTAAGCCCTATAGAACTGGCACAAGCTAACCAAGAGGGGGGTGAATTGGTAATTAAAAAAAATTTCTTTTTACTAAGAGTGAAAATCACAAACCGAAATCACGCCACAAAAAAAAATAAATGCGGAAATAAAAGTGTGGAAACAAGAAATCAAGAACACAGAAATTTATAGTGGTTTGGTCTACTTAACCTACGTCCACTCCTTGGAGGCACCCTCCAAGTATTGCACTATAAAACGTGACTCTCCTTTAGCCCCCACGGCTAGGTGGAGAAGCCCTCACAAGAACCTCCTTTTTGCCACCCCGGCAAGGCAGAGAACCTACCTCATTTTGCTTCCTCCTGAAGCTGGCAGAGAACCACAACCAAAAGCTAACTCCTTACCTCTACCGACCCTTCCACGGATGAGAAACTCTAGATGAAGAACAAGCAGAGCGATCCTTGAATCAACTCTTGTGAATCCCCTCAGAAGCTCCCCCTCACAAGATCCTCTCTCTCTCCCTCTCTCTCTTTCTCTCCTCAAGGTCTTCTCAGGTCAAGGAAGCAGCCAAAGGTCTTGAAAAATGTTGAACAAGAGCTCTTAAATAGAAGAGCTTAAAAGGAGCTCATTAATTGCAAGTTGCCGACAATATCATCCAGGCCGATATGGACATCGGCCTGGCCGATCAGTACAAATCAAAGAAGATCGGCCAGAGCATAGCCTTGGATGCACTCCTAGACGATTGAAATTTGGCTTGATCGTCCCGGCCGATCTCACGATCGTCCTGGCCGATCAGTTTAAATCAGAGGCAAATCATCCTGACAATAGCCCTGGATACGAGCTGGCTGGTATTTATCGTCCTGAAGTAACTTAAGGTTTTTGACTGGATCGTCCTGGCAGATCCTGAGATCGTCCAGGATGATATGATCGTATCAATCATCCTTAATTACTCCCTTGATTTCCTGAACAATTAAGGCATAATTTGTGAATATCGTCTAGGCCGATACAGGATCGTCCTGGCCGATAATTTAAAAATACAGTATACCTTAATTGTCTATGGTGGCATCTTCTTTCTGTTTTGAGAATATCGTACTGGCCGATACACGTATCATCCATGCCGATATGTTAATGATGGCTGCCTTAATTAAGAATCCTTATTTAGATTTTCTGTTTTAAGCCTGATCGTCCAGGCCGATATAAAAAATCGTCCTGGCCGATATGAGTAAAAATAGAAATTCTAAGTCTCTCAAGTGTGTGTGTGAAGGGTTACTTAGCATCAGTCTCTTTGACCATTACAAGTAGACTCAAGAAGTGAAAAAATAAAAGTACAGACTGACTCAACCCTAAACCTACGCAATCCTAAATTGGCTTCGTCTTGTTCGTCTGATCTTCGATTCCTGAAACGTTAGAAGCAACAAGCAGTCCAAGAGAAATAGTGTTTGTCAATCATCAAAACATAAGCCATGAAAATAGATTTGCAACAGCTCATTCTAGAGGCATCTTCAGAGACACCATTATACTTGAAGGTTGTGTATGTTGACCTCATTTTTGAATGAGGTCATGAGGACCTATCCAAACTCCAAATTAAATATTTGATGGTTGATAGAAGCCACCTATCAATCTTCTAGCCAACTATCAATCATTAGCTTGAATATATCCTATTAATCATACATCAAGTCTTCGATCAAATCTCAATCAAATATCTGGCATCCAATCAATTAATTATACAGCTCATAATTAACCAATCAATCATTTAGTATTTCAAACATCAAGCATTTTTACTATATTATAATCATTAATCAATGACATGCATTCAATCAAT
Organism: Dendrobium huoshanense; assembly: GCA_016618105.1. Classification (NCBI taxonomy): domain Eukaryota; kingdom Viridiplantae; phylum Streptophyta; class Magnoliopsida; order Asparagales; family Orchidaceae; genus Dendrobium; species Dendrobium huoshanense. Next base: position 5,099,839 of record CM028344.1, on the reverse strand, counting down.
CAATAACCCTACAAATCCTAATAAATATTCTAGCATTCAATCAAATTTTAATTAACTAACCTATAATTAATCAATCAACATTCAATCCACGTTTAGTCAATCATTTTAATAATCCACACTTCAAAAACTCCAATCAACCAATCAAAGCTTCAATCATGCAGTTTCAATCAAATCTAAACAAATCATCTTATAAATCTTTAACAGTTATACATTCAATCAATCTTCTAGTCTATATGTTCTAACCAATAATCACTCGATTAACTATCCAGCACTACATATACTTAATCAATCATTCAATGCTTCAATCAATCAACCTTTAATCAAACATAAATCTTCACATTACATTCAACATATACCAAGCCTCAATCATTTGAGCAGCTGCAACCCTAGACTACCACCTGAAAGCATAATGTAATATCTTATATAATGCACTAGCCACTTGACATCAAATTATGGTTCCCCTCACTAGGAGTCCTACATATAAAATAACCCATCACTAGCTCTCTAAGCTAATGATTGATCAGGTTGATCCAGTTGAGCTAACTCAAGCTAGCTCAACTAATCATATACTATAATTAATCTCCAATCAAAACTTCAAATGAACCACAAACTTCATTAAACCCCTCCTAGTGAATTGGACTTTATTGGCCACCCTGGTCCATTTAATAATTTAATTGGTTAATTAGACCTAGTTCTAATCAACCCAAGTCAACATGGGTCAGTTCATAACAATCAATCAAATCAACCTACATAAACCCCATCAAACCCTTAACCATAGTGAGTTTGATCAAGTAAGCTCACTTTAATTTGGTCAAACTCACATTTATACCCATTCACTTATCCAAAATTTAATTTTAAACTCTCACACCCCCTATGCTTCACTAAGCCAATACTCACAATTCTCCATGTCCATCTCACTAGTCAAGTTGACTTATTGACTGGTTAAACAGTCAACAGTCACCAAAACTAGTTCAAAATTTCCAAACTACTTAAGCATTTGATTTTCTCTCCAAAAACGTTTATTCAAGCAATTCAAACCCTTATAGAAACTTCTTAAGAATCACCTAAGCCAGCCTTAAACCATGGATTAAGCTTAAGCTAGCTAGATGGTCCCCCTTCCCATGTGAAGACAAAGTGGTCTTTACATATCATTGTACCTTATCCTTTTGATTCCCTACCCATCTAACTACCTAAAGACAGGTGTTGTGCATCATAGTAACCTTTCAAAGCCATCTCAGCCATCCATTTAATCCCTAGGGTTTGAATTGGGCTAAGGAATAGAGCTTATTCCAAGGCATTACACAATCTCTCACTACCCATTGCCTCCAATCCCAAAACTCATGTTTGTTCTAGCCCTCCAAGACCCCCTCTACAATCCCCAAGATCAAACCCATCGTTTGAAGGCTGTCGGTGGTGAGATTCAGGCCACCCCATTCAAGTTCCATCCAAGCCCTATAGCTCAAGATCTTGACTTTTTCAAGCCTTGACGTCTTCTATAGGATTGATCTAGAGGTCTCAATATATAAATCAAGTCCTTAAGCAGCCCCTAAGGTTCATTTAGTTATGGTAAAAGTCAAACCCTAGCTTGTAATAGTTAGGATTAATTAGCTTTTCATAAAGTGCTTTCCAAACCATAAAAACACCTCCCCATTGTTCATTCAATCATCCTCAAACTCTAGTAAAAATTTCATAGACATTAGTTGATTATTTTGGAAGAATGAAGTGTTCTTCATCATTTAGGGTTTTAATAGCTTATTTTTTAACTGAACAAAATATAAGCAGTTGATCTTATGATCTATGGCTCTAATCTTACCATTATATATCAAATCCCAACCACATGATCCACCTTATTTCTTGGACCTTTGTCTGACATGATCTAAGCCCTCCATTCCAAACTACGGAGGATCAAATGGTGCTCGCTGACTGGTGACATTGTTTAATGAAACCACATCCCTTAAAAGTCGTGTGCCACCATTTCAATCCGCGATAATAATTGCGTCATCATGCAATCATGCAAATGATTGGCCCACCATCACTACAGTTCTGATTTAGCCAACCAATTGTTGACGCATGGTCGTTCGCTCCTGTCGCCTTTAATTAAATTATTAAAATTAATTTTAAATGTTTTTAATGCATGTAATTTCACAATATCATAGTAAATCCATTTCTTAATGGATTTTTATGATTTTGGTTTCTATGAATTTTGAATAGTCTACTTTTATTTAAAATTAAAATTAAATAAAAAAAATTTTATGAATATTAAATAATTTCAAATATTCCTTATCTAGTTTTTTAATTAATATTTTATTAAATATAAATCCAAGTAATTTAATATTTTTGGAAAATGATATTCAATATGTTTTTGACTTCTAGAAATATTTTTAGATTTATTTGAGCATTTATTTTATAATAGTTGAATTTATAAAATCATGGATCATAATTTGGCCTTTAATTTTAAACAATTCACTATAAATAGCTTTTAAATTCATTGCATGCAATTATGTATTATATGGAGTAAGCAAATAGAACTTTTTGGATGAAAAATATAAGCATATGAGTTTGTTGATTATTTTGAGAGTTATCTCACCATTGATGCATGTTAATTTCCTTTAATTGTTTTCCAAATATTCAATGAATCATACCCAAAATTGTTCAAGTGGGGATTTAATATATTCATTTCTCTTAGATTTAACACACTTATTTGGAGTAATGTGGTTGTTTATTTGTGTATGAAAAGGGTTAATAAACTTGATTGCAATCATATTCAAACTTAGTGACATCTAAGGACAACAAATAAGGGTGTGTCTTAGTTAACTTAGGCAATTTTAGGATTCACCATACACATCCACTTTGGATGAAACATTAAACATAGAAAACTTAGTGACATTATGCCTCATGATTAATAATACATTAATTTGACATTAATTGGCCTTCAAACAATGACCATTTCAATTAACCCTACATTAAGGATTTAAATTCAACAAATTCTCATAAACCAAATAAAATTCATAGAAAAAATTAACTTCAATCAACTCTAAATCAAAAGTACAATAATTGAAAATTAAAATACAAATTCAAAATTTATTAAATTTTTATTAATATTTAATTACCCTTAAAAAATATTATTTAAATAAATACATTAAAATTAAATTAAAATTCAAAAATATGAAACAAATTTTTAAAAAAATAGATATTTATTCATTCAATTTAAATAATTATTCAATTAAAATTTATTTAGATAACTAATTTATAATTAGTTAAATATAATATATAAAATTAAAAATTCATAAAAATTCAAATAAAATTAGATAAAATTTAGAGATAAATAATTCAAATTTAAATAAAAATTTTAAATAATTTTTAATCATAATTAATTAATAATCCATTAATAATTAATTAAATTAATTAAATATTTTATAATTCCATTAAAATTATGAATATTACAATAAAATAAGAAAACTCTAAATTAAAGTCTAATTCATTTAATCTAAATTAATTTGATAATTTAATTGATTGAAATTTATTTTAATCTATCAAATTTGATGATTATCTTGAAATAAATAATTTTAGGCCTTCATTCATTTTGGAGGGCACTTTGCATTCACTTCTATGGCCTCTAATGCACCCTTAATGACAAAAAAGATCCCCTATGTGTTGTACAAGATTCCTTTCAGGAAGGCACTAATGCATTGGATTGGGAAATTTTAAACAATAAATAATATACCGACCTTACACAGTATGTCACGCCCCAAGATCTAACTTGGAAAGAATTTCAGTCAATTCATTAAAACCATTTACTAGAGCTATCTATAGACTTCAATAACAATCTACCAAACAACCGATAATTAAAACATCAATGCACAATTCCATTCATACCTCAAAAGATCATACACAATACTCAGGAGCTACACTATGAACTGAAATCTATCCTGTCTTGAGTTCAAAAGAATCACTATCACCCAAAAAAAATAAAAACCTGAGGATTCCAGATCAACCTCAATCTTCTGCTCCCTTGCCCTGACCTGAAAATATTAACCACATATAATGAGCTTCAAAAAGCCCAGCAGGTCACCTAATACCTATAACTGAAATCAAAGCACGGTGCGAAAGCGATATTCATGTCAATCAGTTGAATCCATAATAGTCAATTGCACATGATCAATGAATCTATACAGCAGATACAAAAATTAGTAATCAATGCACGATCGATAAAATCTATAGTCAGCGGTAGAAGAATCGATAAACAGTAGAAAGAAATCCATAAAGCTCAATAAACCAGTACACACGATACATCTTGTAAGAATCCAATCAAATCAATAGAAGAAAATCATCGTCTCGATAATATCAATAAAATCAATCTCTATCAATCATCTCTGATCAAAATCAAACCAATACGTCAAAAAAATGATTGAAATCAAATCAATACAGTAAAACCTATTCCATATCAGTCAAAGAATCACATGCAGTAGTTCAATACGGTGTATCAATGAAACGATAGTATCAATGAATCAATATCAATAAATCAGTATCAATGAATCAATTGTCCATAATATCAATAAGTCAATGCAATGTTGATATCCATATCAGTAGCAGTATCAATGCTCAGTGAAATAATGCGAGTATCAATGAAATCATACAGTAACAATAAATCCGTAAATCCGTCCGTAAATCCATTCAAAATCAATAAATCAATGAATCCATCACGAGATCAACATGTCAATACCATACACATGCACTTCAATACAATAGTCTTAATGAACAAGTACAATCACTGGCTATTAAGGCGTTTTTTTCAATCTATAGTGCTATTGTAGAAATCCATAATGATAGCTATCCGTTGGTTCAATAAGAGTCATCACTCTATGCCCGTCGGCATAAGAATCTCCTTATGCCTCCCAATCGTTATATCAATGATCAATAGAGGATATCGCCAAACCCTTTTTAAAGGAAAGCCCGTCGGCCCACCATCCTGTATAGGTCAAGTCAATCTCCAACCAACAGTTCAACCAGTCTTCACTTGTCTTTCAGTAACAATAACCGTAGAGCAATCATATATTCACATTCATATGCATATCAGTTCAAATCATCAATTTAAGAAAATCGGAAGTCGTACGAAAATCCAGCGGCATAACGGCAGTATACGGAATTTATACAAAAATCACAGAATTCACAAATTACCAAATTAGCACAGAACGTTCACAACAATATTATAAGACTTTTATTCTACTGCCCAAACAATTTCAGACTTCACCAGAATTTACAGTCAAAATAAAACACCGCCAAATCAAAACTACCCGGTCAAAAATCTCCAGAAAATAATCAAAACGTGTAGAAATACCATATCAGAAACATACCAAAAGTTGTGCGATAAAACTTTCGTCAATACAAAATAATGCACGTTTTTCGGTAACGAAAATACAAATCTAAGCACAGAAATGCCAAAAGTAGACATCTTCGAAAACAGAAATAGGGTTCGGAGTCCTTACTGCGAGATAAACACTTTTCCCAACAGCGGCGACGGACGAAAAGCGCTCCGTGGCCTCTGAAATCCGGCTTTTCCTTTGTTTTCCTTCTCCTTCTCTCTCCTCAGATATTTTGAGATAAAAAAATGATTTTATCTCTCTTCAAAACGAGCTTATTTCCTTTTAATATGAACCTGATCGGCCCGGGCGATCGCCACATCGTCTAGGACGAACTGAACAAAATCCAATAGTCCAGGACGATATCTCAGGACGATAATTAATTTCCTTGGACAATAAAATCCCTTACTCACTGATTTTTGTCATGCACTGATCGTCCCAGGACGATCCAAAATCGGCCCAGACGATCCACTTCAGAAATTAGCTGTTTCACTGATCGTCCTGGACGATCTCAACATCGTCCCGGACGATCCCAGAAGGAAATCAAAGAAATGAGCTATCACATAGTATACTTTCTTCCATCCAAAAGAAATTTGTATTTAATTTACAAGGTCCCTTCTCTATCTCTGATAAATCTTTGAAGGCCTTTATATGATCATATGTCCTACATAAAGGATAGGTTTTCCATTTGAAAGGCTTAGGATTTATAAATTAATAACCCTTGTAATTTAAGGGTTATTAATCTATAAATTTTTTAAAATTAAATGAGCAACTTCAACATTTAAAACTCGAATAATTTAATATATAAATACACATAATTTAAACTTTAATTAAATTCCCCTTTAACCTTTAATGTATAAACCTTAAAATATATGCAATTTAAATAATAAATTCCTATAAGATATATCAAAGTCACCTAATCTCTTCTACACACATAGATAGTTTGTTATGACAACCAACTTTAGCCCAGTTTAGGCTGGTGGATTTTTTTGGTTTGATTGTGGGTGTCTTTGCTTAGAGGACACCTATGTGTGTTTGCTTACTTCATGTAAAATTTATATTTCATATTTACTTTTATTTCAATACACCAGAGAGCATAGTGAATGAATTCAAGACCATATAATTTACTTTCATTTACTTTTCTATATAGATAACTCCTCACAATGCACTTTAATACTTGCATTTTACTTTATGTCATTTACATTTATGCATAGTAGAATGTTTCTAGGTGACGATGTACATAAAAATAGAAATGTAAATTTAAATTTCATAGATTTTGTATATGGATTGAGTTGTATAGTGTCATGAGTTGTAAAAGAGTCAAATATAACTGCTTATACATATACAAGCGGGGCTCTACAAAGTAATGTCCTCTTTCTAAGAGGATATTCTTTTTGGAATTCCATAAAAGACTTGTAACTCAAAGATTATAAGTAGTTATATTTAATTCTAAACATATATGATAGGATTAGAATCCAGGTTTATTGATGGTGGGGTAAGCCACCATTACTTTGCTGCAAACTCTGAGTTATACTTTACAAATTTATAAATCAATAAATTAAGCTCATTTATACACTGTTATTCATGCACTACTTGCATTATAAAAGTAGTTTCTATTTTTTGTAAGCATATTGTTAGCATTTGATTTAAATTTTCTTAATAATAACTCTTGACTCTTACGATAGAACTTACAAAATATTACATTCATACGATGATTATTGTGCTTAGGACTATTAACTGGTAGCTCACTCTAAGCTAGTGATAAGTTTAGATTGTATACACCCTCCCCATGCACATCCTTTCTTAATTCAAATATAAATTTCTAAACTCAATTCCAAAATTTATAATATAAACCCAAGTATTTCCTTAAATTTGTATGAATTTTAAAATCATTTAGTCTTTATTTTAATAGAGATTATTCTCTTAGGAGATGTAATTAACAATAAGGGCTTACTCCTATAGGGAGTCTAGATCCCATAATAAAATAAACCTTATTTTACTTCCTTTCCAAGGTAGGGGAAAAATTTGTGAATGTAGACTAGCTTTATCTATATTATAAATTTAATTTCATAATCAAAAGATAGATGGATATTTTCTTTGCTTTTATAGTGAATTGAATATCCTCTATATTTTATTATGAAAATAAATTTATAATTTATACTTCTAATTGGAATGATAGGAGATATGATATTCATCCTTTGGGATAAATTGTATATTCCTTATGTTGTATTTGATTAGAAAATTAAATTGCAAATTTTTTTTCTTTCAAAATCAATATAAGAACATTAGTCTACCCTTCAGGGCGGTATAATGTTAAACTATGCAAGTTTGAATGAAAGAAATTACTGAAATATATTTCAACCAAATCTTGTGGGTAGTAAAAAAATTATCCATAGTGAATATCTCTAAGAAACTAATAATCTATAGGTTAAGATCCTATATAGGAGATCCCCAAAATTATGAATTTTGTACCATCTGGTTAATGACAGACTTTAATTTAAATGTATTGGCTTGGATAGATGGTTTACTCATGCTTAGATAGATGTCATCTACTAATAAATTAGTATACACTCTAAGTTGCCCCTACTTCTTATCTTCATTAATTGAATTTTCCATGACTCCTAATTATTTCCTAATTATTTTTTAATTTATTTAAAAAAATGTCATGATTTTTTTCTATTTTGGGATAAAAAAATACTATAGAAAAGTGTTCTCTATAATTCATATAATAATTGACAAAATTAATGAGACATGCTCCACACACAAATAATTAAACACATATTTCCACCAAGTTTGGAACTACTAAAACAAAACATAATACTATAGATAAAATAATAAAAGAAAAACAAAACAGGAAAATTAAATTCTTGATCTTAAAATTGATATTATTAACTTAATAAAATAAAGAGACGATTACTAACAATGACCAAAAAAACTTGACCAGGCTAAACAGTGTTATGCAAGTGCACATGTCATTCAAGTAATATAATGATTGAGAAAAGTATCATTCTCTTAGAGAATTAGTATGATTATTTTATAAGCTAAGTACCAATTTTTTAACCACTATATTTATCTAACCAAATTCTTCAAATTTATAAAGTCTCTAAATTTATGATTAATCTAGTGAATATGTGAAATGTAAGAAAATCTATTAAATTTTAATTATGGATTAGATCACTCTTAATTCTTCATCTCATTAGAATCCAAGTAAATGTATAATTAACCCCTGATTAATCACCTTTGTTGGATGATACATATCTCCTTAAAGATCTTAAAACCCTAAAATTCATGACTATGCTTTCATGAATTTTTTCATCCTCCTCTAGTTTTTCCATAATGCATTTATCAAGGTTATAAACCACACTAGGTTTTAAATTATGAGTATCCACACCATAACTAAATTTAGTATGGAGAAGCATAAAATAATTTGATTGCATAGTTTAGATCATAAGCCTAAGCTACGTTACACATATCACCACATTGTATCATAAATCCTGAATAAAAAATCTTGCCACTAAAATTCATTGAAAGATAACTAACAATCACAAACTTCGTCGATAAATAAAACAAAATTTCAAGAGAAAATAGTAAGAAAGATAGGAATAATATGTCTTTGCAAGGATTACAAGCTCCCCTCCAATCAAGGGCGGAGGGAGGCAAGGGTGTGCCCCCCCCCCCCCCCCCCTATATAGGAGATCCCCAAAATTATGAATTTTGTACCATCTGGTTAATGACAGACTTTAATTTAAATGTATTGGCTTGGATAGATGGTTTACTCATGCTTAGATAGATGTCATCTACTAATAAATTAGTATACACTCTAAGTTGCCCCTACTTCTTATCTTCATTAATTGAATTTTCCATGACTCCTAATTATTTTTTAATTTATTTAAAAAAAATTTCATGATTTTTTTCTATTTTGGGATAAAAAAATACTATAGAAAAGTGTTCTCTATAATTCATATAATAATTGACAAAATTAATGAGACATGCTCCACACACAAATAATTAAAACACATATTTCCACCAAGTTTGGAACTACTAAAACAAAACATAATACTATAGATAAAATAATAATAAAGAAAAACAAACAAGGAAAATTAAATTCTTGATCTTAAAATTGATATTATTAACTTAATAAAATAAAGAGACGATTACTAACAATGACCAAAAAAACTTGACCAGGCTAAACAGTGTTATGCAAGTGCACATGTCATTCAAGTAATATAATGATTGAGAAAAGTATCATTCTCTTAGAGAATTAGTATGATTATTTTATAAGCTAAGTACCAATTTTTTAACCACTATATTTATCTAACCAAATTCTTCAAATTTATAAAGTCTCTAAATTTATGATTAATCTAGTGAATATGTGAAATGTAAGAAAATCTATTAAATTTTAATTATGGATTAGATCACTCTTAATTCTTCATATCATTAGAATCCAAGTAAATGTATAATTAACCCCTGATTAATCACCTTTGCTGGATGATACATATCTCCTTAAAGATCTTAAAACCCTAAAATTCATGACTATGCTTTCATGAATTTTTTCATCCTCCTCTAGTTTTTCCATAATGCATTTATCAAGGTTATAAACCACACTAGGTTTTAAATTATGAGTATCCACACCATAACTAAATTTAGTATGGAGAAGCATAAAATAATTTGATTGCATAGTTTAGATCATAAGCCTAAGCTACGTTACACATATCACCACATTGTATCATAAATCCTGAATAAAAAATCTTGCCACTAAAATTCATTGAAAGATAACTAACAATCACAAACTTCGTCGATAAATAAAACAAAATTTCAAGAGAAAATAGTAAGAAAGATAGGAAAAATATGTCTTTGCAAGGATTACAAGCTCCCCTCCAATCAAGGGCGGAGGGAAGCAGGGCACGTGCCCCCCCCCCCCCCCCCCCCCCCCCCCTCCCTCAATAAGGTTTCCTATTGCTTTTAGATTAGTTTTTGGAAATACTTTGTTTGGTTATTTTTTCTTGATTTGTGTTACTACGTCAAATAAAAAAAAATGCAAACCAGAACTGTTTAAGTTTTTTTTTTATTAGAGCTTTAAGGGCTCATTTGGTTGCCTGTAAAATGCAAAGCAAGCTTTAAAAAGCCATGTTTTTTTTGCTTTCAGTCATTTTGAGAGATAAAATGAAATCCTCACTTTTGAGGAATTAAAATAAATTCAAAGTTTTTTATTTTTAAATTACTTTCTAACTTGAAGAAATCAATTGAGACCTAAGCTTGTTTCCTTTTGTACTAAGGATATTATATTTTCTATTTTTTCAAGATAACTATTAAATCATGTCAATTCCTCGTAAACTGCTTCATTCTTTAGTAAACTGCTAAATTTTCCTTACAAATTTTATTTTTAATTTTATACATTTTTGGATAATAATTGAAAAAAAAAATTAAAACTGCCTATGCCGATCTCAAGCCCGAATGAAAAAATTAAGGGAATTTTGTAATAAAATAATTTAGCCCCCCCCCCCCCCCCCCCCCCCCCACCCCCCTCAATAAATTTGTTGGTTCCGCCGCTGCCTCCAATTAAGAATGCTCACTTTCCCTTTTTCCCGCACCTGCTCTACTATAAATATAGAGGAAAATAACAATAATAGAAAAAATTCTTCTCAAGAAATTTTGCATCTACTTATATTCAAATCATAGAACATCCTCATACCACCTATAGTTACTTCCATGGCGTAGGCTTATAATGGCATTGTAGCACTCCTAAGTCAAGTATCACTGTAGAATTAATGAATTAGTGTTGTAGCACTCTGAGCAAACCTTAGGGTTCTTCATCCTTTATAGAAAAACTACCACCGTCCAGGTGCTTAGGTAATTGGTTGCTGCGAAACTCCAATTGCTATGTGTTGAGGTTATCTGACATTATAGTGCAAAGTTCTCTATCTTGAACTCTCATTTAGAGCTTTAAGGTGCTTGGGGTATTGGCTATATGACACTCCAAAGTCAACAATGTGGCATTAAGATTTTTTGTTTTGACCTTTATTTTTAGCCCTGAGCACTGATGTGCTTCTATGTATGTGGCATATTTTGTTTTCATATGGCTTCCTTCTTAAAGATTTCTTATGGCTTCCTTCTTAAAGATTTCTTGCACAAAATAACAACTTAAATATTTTTTCATGCAAAAGTTTATAAAATATTATAATTTTCAGCCTAACAGCCCAATAAGTTGGATAAAGGCTTGATGTTGTTGTTATTATTATTGTTGTATGTCATTTTGAGTACTAATAAGTAAATAAATATAATCATATTTAAATTATCTTCTCATGAATAAAGATTTTTAAAATTCTTGAGAATTCTAATAAATTATAGAAAATTTCATAGAATATTAAGAAATTAATTGGCTTGTTCAAATACATCCCAAAATGATATCTTAATAAATAGATATATGAACAAATATACAGTTAGTTTGTACATGCAAAATAAATGAGAGATGAGAAATTAAGATTATATTAATAAATTTAACTATATAATTTTCTATAAAATAGTGATGAAGTTTAGGAGTTGAATATTTAAATTTAAGTTTTTAACTTTTGAAATTAATTATAAGAAAAAACTTTGTTTTCCCTCAAAGAAGTAATCTACATATTGACAATTAAAGATGCCCTGAAGGATATAAGGAATACAAATAGGAAGAATTTTATCTCTAATATTTAAAAATGAAAAGTTATTCTTGATACAATTGCAAATCATTTTTTAAAAACATTATATAGAACCAAATATGATTTATATTTAGCTTAATGTGGGTAATTGGACAAAATATGCTAGATATATTTTTTATTTAGAGAAAGATGGCTGCAACGTCATTTAGCTAAATTATCTTAGCCATAGCATTATAGTCAAAATCATTGGTGCTATTGTGAATGTTCAAACAAGATAGATGCTCAAATATGTCTCTTTCAAGCATCCTCATTGTCTTCCAAGCAATATCTCTCTTCAACCTAGTCTAGTTGGTTAAAATCTCATTCAAAAATTATTTGAACGTTGAATATATATATATATATATAATTTCAAATCTATTTTCATGGATTATGTTTTAATAATTAGCAAACACTCTTGTTTCTCTACGACTGCCTTTTCTACTGACATTTCAGGGCCACAAGATCGGATGGAAATCAGAACCAGCTCAAGATTGGGTAGACTAGGTCTGGGTCAGTCTGTAATTTTCTTTTTCCCTTTCTTAAGTCAATTGTAACCATTGAAGTGTTATAATGCTAAGTAACCCTACGCACACACACTTGAGTGATTTTTCTATCTGATTTAGAATTTCTATTTTTACTCACATCATTCCGGATAATATTTATATCATCCTAGACGATCGTGTTCAAAATAGAAATCCTAATCAGGACATATTCTTAAGGCAACTGTCATTAGTCGATCGGCCTGGACGATAGACTCAAAATAGAAAGAATCAGCCGCCATAATCTATTTAGACATTCTTTATTTTTGGAAATCAGCCAGGACGATCGTGTATTGGTCTGGACGATTTATACAATTATGCCTAAATTGATCGGGCAATTAAGGAAAGTAATTAAGATAATTGATACGATCACATCGTCCTGGATGATCGCAAGATCAGCCAGGACGATCCGTTCAAAAACCTTAAGTTACTCTTGGACGATCAATATCAGACAGCTCATATTCCGAGCGATGGTCTGGACGATCAGGATCGGCCAGCTCAAATTCTGGGCGATGCTCTGGATGATTTTCCTCTGATTTGAACTAATCATCTGGGACGATCGTGAGATCGGCCCGGACGATCAAGCTATTTTGGAATCGTGCAGAACTCTTTTCAGAGCGGTTATCTAGCCGATATTCTGTGATTTGAACTAATTGTACATGATGATTTATGATCATCCTGGATGATAGGAATAACTATCTTCTGTTCGTTCCAGATAATCCCAGCTGATTAGGCTCAAATTGCACCGATCGTATAGGACGATATTACTATCATCCTGGATGATAATATCGACAACTTGTAATTAATGAGCTATTTTGAAGCTCTTCTATTTAAGGGCTATTGTTCAACATTTTGAATAATCTTTTGCTGCTTTCTTGACCTGAGAAAGCCTAGATGAGAGAGAGGGAGGGAGAGAGAGAGGATCTTGTGAGGGGGAGCTTGTGAGGGAGATTCACAAGGGTTGCTCCAAGCATCGTTTCACTTCTTCTTCCACTAGTGTCTCTTGTCTTTGGAAGGGTTGGGAGAGGTAAGCTTCAGTGATTGATTGAGGTTCTCTGCCTGCTTCAGGAGGAAGCAAAAGGAGTTCGGTTCTCTGCCTTACCGGGGGTGGAAAAAAGGAGGTTTTTGTAAGGGCTTCTCCTCCTTGCTGTGGGAGCAAAAGGAAAGTCACTTTGGTAGTGCAATACTCGGAGGGCGCCTCCAGGGAGTGGACGTAGGTCGAGTTGACCGAACCACTATAAACCCTTGTGTTCTTTTTCTTGCTTCCGCACTTAATTTTTCCGCACTTATTTTTTTTGTAGTGATTTTTGTTTGAGCTTTGTTGGTCTTTGGTTTAAAGATTTTTTAAAATACCAATTCACCCCCCCTTGGTTAGCCTTAGGCCAGTTCATAAGGGCCTAATATCCCTAACAAACTTTCAAGTTGTATAAGAGAGGGATTCATAAAAACTGAGTTTGAAAACTTTTTGAATTTTGATCCATGGCTAACTTTGGGAATCGTAATACAACGGAAGGATATTCTATTACACGACCACTTTTGTTTGACAATCTAACTTTTGATTTTTGAAAAACTCGCATGTCTATTTTTTTATAATCAACTGATTATCGCATATGGATGCTTATTAAAGAAGGATATTCTCCACCTTCTCGTAAACTTAATTGAATTAAAATTAAAGTGTCTTTTACTGAATGGACTTTGATGAAAGAGATTTAGCTCAACTTAATGCAAAGTGTTTGAATTGTTTTTTCTCTGCTATAAAATTTGAAGACTACATGCATGTTTCTACTTGCTCTACTGAAAAAGAGATTTGGGATAAGTTGTATATTACTTATGAAGGAACCAATGAAGTTAAGCAATTTCATTTGAATATTCTTTTGCATGATTATGAACTTTTTCGTATGAAACCTTCTGAATAAATTTCTGATATGTATACAAGGTTTACTCAAATTGTAACTTCTTTGCATGCCTTAGGAAGAGAACTTTCAAATTATGAAAAAGTAAATAAGATTTTGAGATGCTTGCCTACCTCTTTTGATGCTAAAATCACTGCAATCATTGAAGCTAAAGATTTAAATACCTATTCGATTGATAACTTACTTGGCTCACTTATTGCTTTCAAGTAAGGGGTGAATCAAGGAAATCTTGATGCAGGTGAGAAAAGAAAGGAGAAAATTGTGGCATTAAAGGTCAACAACACGAACTCTGATTCTTCCGGGTCTGAAAGCGATGACATTGCCTTAATCACAAGGTAATTCAAAAGCTTTCTAAGGAAGAGTCATAAGCATCATCAAAATTGGAGAAAAGGTAAGGATAACAAATATTCTAAAGGATCTTCTGATGTTGTTTGTTTTGAATGCAGGAAGCCTGGACATGTTAGAGCTGATTGTCCTACACTTCAGGATCACTCTAGTAAAGAAAAGAATAAGGAGAAACCTAAGTTCAGGAAGGACAATAAGAGAATTCAAAAGGCGTTCTGGGTAGAATCTGCTTCTAATTCATCTGAAACTGAACCTGAGGAAGAAACAACAACTTGTGCTTAATGGCAGAAGATCATCTTGATCAAAGTGATGAAGAAGAGGCATGTAAACCAACCTATGATCAACTGTTTGAAATTTATGAGAAAATTTATGCATTACACAAAAAACTTAAGAAAACTCATGCTAGTTTAAAATTGGAGCTTTTGAATTTACAAAAAGAGCATAAAATTATTCTCAAAGATCATTCAACGATTGATTCAAATCATATAGCTTTACTTGATGACTTTGATGAATTAAATAAAAAGCATTTGGAATTGATTGATGAGCATGATTCATTAAAAGCTTCACACACCTCACTTGAATCTAATTTTAAGAAATCTAAAGTGATGGAGCAAAATTTGAGGATTAAGAATGCTGCTTTAGAAAGTACTAACTCGAGGTTTAAAATTGAATTGGAAACAATTAAGAGAAATTGGATGACACCAACTTTTGATCTAAAGCCAAGACCTAGGAAGAGGCATTATAACCTAAACCATTTAAGAAAACATTTTCCTAGTGTTAGATGCTTTTCATGTGGCATGCTAGGACACATCTCACACACTTGCACTGTTCATCATAGTACACATTGGGTGTAGAGACCCAAATTGCATGATTTACAGCATAACACATATACATTGTATTCTACCTTTCATAAGAAGTGACCCAAGCCTGTTTGGGTTCCTAAATCTAATGGTTGTTGATTTTGGCAGGATTTCTCTCACCAAAGACCTCGTGAGAGCATATGATTCTTTGACAAATGGAGGCTCACGACTCATAATTGCTTAAAATTGCTGCTTAATAAATTTTTTATTTACATTTTAATTATTTTTGTCTTTAGTGCTAGCTTTTTTTTTAGTTGTTTTTACCTTGGGTTTCTTTGTCTTTATGATGATTTTTTCTTATTCTTAATTTTTTGGAGATTTATAGCCAATGATTAACATTTCTAAATTGGTTAAAGGGAGAAACATCATTGATGATTTCCCTCCCTCTAACCTCTTTTAGTGGTATAATTTTCTTCTCTAAACAAAAATCTATCTCAAATTAACAACTAGTTTTGAAATTAAGATCTTTTTTATCTTGCTATAGTAATCTACTTTATATTTATAATATCCAAAGTTTTTATATATCTTTCAAGATAAATGAAATCTTGTCATTGCACTTATCATATAATTGCTAAAGTCTGCTTTGTGGTCTATTCTTCCTTATATTAGAGAGTGAGTTTTTCTTCTTTAATATCTGGAAGATCTACTCACAACTAATTAAATTTTAAGAGTTATTAAAAAAGGGGATCTAGCTTGCAAAAACAGAAAATAAAAAGGCCAATGATGCCAAAAATAAAAAGATGCTCAATAACGCCAAATTAAAAAATTATATACACAACAATGTATCAAAAAAAAACAAAAGATGTGCAAAGAGCGTCATTCAAATTTAAAAGAGGCATAAAATGAGCCCACATAAGACAAGCTTACCCCTCTTTCAAACTTTTAAAATTTTAGAAGAATTCATGGATTACTTGATATTTTCAAAGGGTTGATTTCAAATACCATGATTGAGACAAATTGCTCTGGTATATTATTCTATAAGTTATTTTTCTTTAGAGCAAGGTTTGAACGGATCTTCTTTTTACCTAATTTGTTTATTCTGAGTTAGGCAATTTTTTTTCAAAAGATGATTTGTGCCCTGAAAGAAGTCCGAGCTAGGGTTAACAGGATCGGATATTCTGTCATTTTCAGATTTTGACATTGTTAACTCATTGATCTTTCGAATCTTTAAAATTTAATTATTTGGAAAATTTATCATATGCCGCTTTGCAAAAATAAATAAAAAAATAAAAATTAAATAAAAATTAAAACAAAAATTCTTTGTTTGTTTTTATATTTTTTTCGTTGTTGTTTTTAGATTGATTTTATTGTTTGTGGACTCTCTCTGATCATCTCCATCTTTCCCTGATTTTCCAAATTTTGTCACATCGTCCTGGTCGATATGTTTATCGTCCTGGACGATTAGACTATCTCTATTCAAAATCCATCTGCTGGACATTTTTGACTTTGCTAAAATTCAACTTCTTGGATGATCGAATATCATCCTGGACGATCTGATCGAACTCTGTTATAATCATCTTGATCGTCTTAGCATAAAAAATGTTCATCCTGGCCGATGCCCTTATGAAAATCGTCCTAGCCGATACACCTGATCGTCCTGGACGATCCACATGTCAATACGTTTAAAATCTTTAAAGTCGTCCGAGATAATCCATTTCTGGACAATCGTCCTGGACGATACACTGTTCGTCCTAGACGATACATGTGGCACATGATTTAAAATGCTTTAAATTTAGCTCGTACGATTCATTATTGAGCATCATCCTAGATGATACACCTAATCGGCCTGGACGATCTGCTTTTTCAACGATCGTCTGGCCTAACTCCTCGGGATGATCATCTGTGTCTAATCATCCCGGCTGATGTCTGATTGGCCCGGACGATCGGACCACTTTTTTGACCAATCGGCCTGTACGCAATTATTGAACCAGATTGTCCTGGAAGATTCTACGATCGTCCTGGACGATGTGGCCGTTTCTTTAAATTCAGAGCATTCTAGCCATATTTCTCACTTCAATCTTCTTCTCATCTCTTGTCTACTTCCTAATTTCTTGCTATGGCTGGAGGAAAGTGCGTTCGTCAAACCTCTGGAAGCTCCTCGAGGACCACACTGGGCTCTCGATTCAGGGAGGCAAAAGATCAGGCTGTCTACCATCTATAAAAAGAATGCGGGATCACTCTCTCCAGAATAATCAATCATATCCACCTCTCATATCCGGTATTAGACCTCTTCACTCACACTTCTCTGTGCTTTCCACACCAACTCCCCCTTTCATGTTGGAGAGACTAGTTATTTACTCAAAGATGCTAGGACAATCCAACATGTCCTTCTCACTTCCATTATTCCAAAAGTTGGGGACCGAATCCATATCACTCCACTTATTTCACTTACTACCTTTTACATCGTGGCCATAGAGAGTTTAATGCTACTGACCTTATCTTTTGATATATTGATCATTTGACAACAATCCGCGATCTAGGTCATAAGAGGAAACCCAACCTTGCTTTAGGATGAACTTTTATTTGGTCCGGTGAATGTATGCAACTCTACGTTCGGCTGCTAGTAGAAACTATTGCGGATCTATGGTTTATGATTTTGATGATAGCAAACATTTCTTATTTCTCTACGATTTCCTTATGTACTAACGTTTCAAGTTCACACGATCGGACTATATTTTGGAATCAGCTTAAGATTGGGTAGACTAGGTCTAAGTCAGTTTGTAATCTTTTTCCTTTCTTGAGTCTGTTGTATTTGGTGTGGGACCGGTTGATTTGTAACTTGGAAGATTTCCTATTATTTCCTAAAAGATTTTTATTTTTGGTAATATCGGCCGGGATGATATTTATATCGTCATGGACGATATGTCCAAAAATAGAAACCCTATTTAGGGCATCCTCATTAAGGCAGTCATCATAAATAGATCGGCCTGGACGATACCTATATCGGCCAGGACGATATTCTCAATTCAGAAAGAATCAGCCGTCATAATCAGTTTAGGTATTCTTTATTTTAGGAAATCGGCCAGGACGATATTCCTATCGTCCATGATGATCTAACTCAATTATACCTAAATTGATATGGTATTATTTGGAAATCATTAATGGCTGATTGATATAATCACATCAACCTGGACGATCTTATGATCAGCCAAGACGATGGCCTGGACAATTGACTTCGGCCAGCACCAAATCAGTGCGATGATCAGGACGATTAAAATCGGTTTTAAACTAATCGTCCGGGATGATCGTGATATCGTCCAGGATGATATAACCAATTTTCTTCTGATCATCCCAAGCCGTAGAGCTGAATTTGTACTGATCGTATATGACGATATTCCTATCGTCCTGGACGATAATGTCGGCAACTTGCATTAATGAGCTCGTTTTGAGAGCTTCTATTTAAGCTTGGCATGACACTTTGTAAGTGTCTTTTGGCAACCATTGTAGCTTCGTTCTTGTGGGGGAAACTTGAAGAGAAAGCTTGAAAGGGATTGAGGAACGGGTGAAATCTGAGAGAGGGAGAAGATCTTGTGAGGGGGGACTCAAGGGAGTGTGAAGGGGGATTCCACACGGTTGCTCCGGCAGGCTTGCACCTTAATACCGTCGGATTCAAGGCTTGTCTCGAGGGAAGTTCACTAAAGAAGAAGATCTCTTTGGTGTCAAAGGATCCGGCGACTTCGCCGCACCGGGGAAGGTGGAAGTGATTTTGTAAGGGCTTTTCCGCCTAGCTATGGGGGCTAAAGTAGAGATACTTGTTTTACTGTAATACTTGGAGGGTGCCTCCAAGGAGTGGACGTAGGTCAAGATTTGACTGAACCACTATAAATCTGGTATGTTCTTTCTTATTATTTGCTTCCGCATTTGGTTTTCTTTGTGGTGATTTTGGTTTGAGTTTTATCTTTGGTTTTAAAGTTATCCAATTCACCTCTCTCTTTGTTAGCCTTGGGCCAGTTCATAAGGGCTTAACATCCTTAATGAACTTTCAAGTGCCATTTGAGCACTTTCAGAATTGCGCCACATGTTTTCATTATTTACCGAGTGCCCCGACAACCCGACCCGGAACGGACCCAAGATTGCTCGGTATTGCTCGGTATTGCTAGGTATTGGTCAATTTTGCTCGGCAATAACCAATACTGAGCAATACCGAGCAAATACCGAGTTGTACCAAGTTTAGTCTAGCAAAACCAAGTAAATCCCTAGCAATGCCGAGCAAATCCTAAGCAAATACTAAGTTGTACCGAGTTGTAAAAAACTCGGTACAACTCGGTATATGCATGGTATTGGTCTTCACAGAGCGGTATTTCTCATTTTTGCAAAGCAATACCTAGCAAATACCGAGCAAATACCGAGCAATACCGAGAAAATCGCGAACATAGCATTACCGGGTTCCGCTCCGGGTCAAGTCGTCGAGCCGCACGGTAAAGAGTAAGTGCACGTGGTGACATATTATTGGCGGCCGAACGTAGCTCTATGTCCGGTCAGAGGACGCAATAATTGTTCCTTTAGGACACATCATTTCATATATTCTTAAAACTAAATACAATCTTAAATATCCTGCTCAACCCAACCATCCGCCTCCCTGCTACTCAAACAGTTCCTTCAATGTCCTTCACAGTACTCGTCTCCACCCAGGAGATGGGGAAGCTCAGGGGGGCGAGGAGGAGGAGGCTCCCGTTCCCGTTCCTGAACCCATTCCTCTTCCTAGCTCTATGTCCACTCACAGCTGGATTAGTTGGTGGAGAGATTTGATCAGTTGGAGGTCCAGTTCGACACTTTTGTTGCTCACCACCAGCAGCAGCATGATGAGAACATGGCCCATTTCGATGCCTATGCTGCACACCAACAGCAGCAGCACGACCAGGACATGGCCTAGTTTGGCTCACAGTTCGCTAGCATGTCCAATTACTTCCAGCAGCCACCACCACCACCTCCGTCTGATGATTAGGGTCCCTCGTTTTTCTAGTTTAGCATCTATTTTCTATAGTTTATTTTTTCTGAATTGTGTTTTTCTTTTAATTCTAGTTGCTTTAGTTTGTTTTTAGTTTCCTCCTCCTTTTTAAGATGTCAAAAGGGGGACTAGTTTAGTTGTACCTGTTCTTTTCTGAAAATTTGAAAGCTTTTTCTATATTTTGCACTGTTGTTTTAAAATTAATCGTCGGAGTGTTTTGCCATCATTAAAAAGGGAGAGATTATTGCAAATCTGTTTTCATGGATTATGTTTTGATGATTAACAAACACTCTTGTTTCTCTACGACTGCCTTTTCTACTGACATTTCAGGGCCACAAGATCGGACGAAAATCAGAATCAGCTCAAGATTGGGTAGACTAGGTCTGAGTTAGTCTGTAATTTTTTTTTTCCAATTCTTGAGTCAATTGTAACCATTGAAGTGTTCTAATGCTAAGTAACCCTACACACACACACTTGAGTGATTTTTCTATCTGATTTAGAATTTCTATTTTTACTCACATCATCCAGGACGATATTTATATCGTCTTGGACGATCGTGTTCAAAATAGAAATCATAATCAAGACATATTGTTAAGGCAACCATCATTAGTCGATTGGCCTGGACGATAAACTCAAAATAAAAAGAATCAGCCGCCATGATATATTTAGGCATTCTTTATTTTTGGAAATTGGCCAGGACGATCGTGTATCAACCTGGACGATTTGATACAATTATGCCTAAATTGATCAGGCAATTAAGGAAAGCAATTAAGATAATTAATACAATCACATTATCATGGACGATCCGTTCAAAAATCTTAAGTTGCTCCTGGACGACCAATATCGAACAGCTCATATTCCGGGCGATGGTTTGGATGATCAGGATCGACCAGCTCAAATTCCGGGGGATGCTCTGGATGATTTTCCTCTGATTTAAACTAATCATTGGGGACGATCGTGAGATCGGCCCAGATGATCAAGCTATTTTGGAATCATCCAGAACTCTTTTAAGAGCGGTTGTCTGGCTGATAGTCTGTGATTTGAACTAATCGTACAGGACGATTTATGATCGTCCTGGATGATAGGAACAACTTTCTTCTGTTAGTCCCAGATCATCCTGGCTGATTAGGCTCAAATTGCACTGATCTTATAGGATGATATTACTATCATCCTAGATGATAATGTTGGCAACTTGCAATTAATGAGCTATTTTGAAGCTCTTCTATTTAAGGGCTATTGTTCAATATTTTGAACAATCTTTTTATGCTGTCATGACCTGAAAAAGCCTAGAGGAGAGAGAGATGGAGAGAGAGAGAAAGGATCTTGTGTGGGGGAGATTCACAAAGGTTGCTCCAAGCATCGTTCCACTTCTTCTTCCACTAGAGTCTCTTGTCCTTGGAAGGGTTGGGAGAGGTAAGCTTCAGAGATTTATCGAGGTTCTCTGCTTGCTTCAGGAGGAAGCAAAAGGAGTTGGGTTCTCTGCCTTGCCGGGGGTGGCAAAAAGGAGGTTTTTGTAAGGGCTTCTTCGCCTTGCTGTGGGAGCAAAAGGTGAGTCACTTTGGTAGTGCAATACTCGGAGAGCGCCTCCGGAGAATAGACGTAGGTCTAGTTGACCGAACCACTATAAACCCTTGTGTTCTTTTTCTTGCTTCCGCACTTAATTTTTCCGCTCTTATTTTTTCTGTGGTGATTTTGGTTTGAGCTTTGTTGGTCTTTGGTTTAAAGATTTTTTAAAATACCAATTCATCTCCCTCTTGGTTAGCCTTGGGGCCAGTTCATAAGGGTCTAACATCCCTAACGAACTTTCATATATATTATATATATATATATATATATAATATATATATATATATATATATATATATATATATATATATAATATATATTATATATATATATATATATATATATATATATATATATATATATATATAGGAAAATCTGCGGAGGGGCCTATGCATTAATTAAAGAAAAAGTACAAAGTCCTTAAAAGGGCCTCGAGCTCTCTAATGCTTAAAGAGCTACAAGATTAAAAAAAAAAACTTATGAGCTCAAGATCCCTGTTAAACAAAAATATAATAACCCCTAGGTACAATCTATGGTGCACAAGCAGAAGCACCCAAAAAGAAGGAAGGTAGCAACCATCAACATTCAGAGCGAGCTTCCTGTCCAAAAAACCAGCAGCACAAAGACCTGCACAAAAGAGATCCTGCAAAAAATAGTACAATGCAAAAAAAAAGGAAGCACAAAATAATATAAATAGAAAGGGGTTGAAAATACCACCAGTGAATCATATTACAATTAGTCATCGCACAGCAAAGATATAAAATAAGAGTCCATCCAAGAATAATATAGGCATCCGAGCAACCATCATAAACCCAATGAAGAAGCAAAACAATGCCACAAATATAGCTGAAATGATCTTTAAGGTAACCCCAAAAGCTTGCCATATGAACATAAATCAGGCTCCAACACCCCAAATTTAGATAAACAAAATAAACCCGAATAGCAGGTCACAAATAGGAATAATAGAAAACCAACAACAAAGACCAACATCTAAACATAATACACAGCTCAAACAAATTGAATGGCATGGATCCAAACTACCAACCAACCAAACCAAAATATACCACAGTAAAGGTGAGAGGGTTTCGGAGAAAAGAGCTCAGGATAGACTAGATCTCACAACATCCAAGGAAATCCCAATGTCGCTCCATCCAATTAAAGACCTCAGCCACCCCCCCCCCCCCCCCCCCCCCCCCCCCCCCCCCACACACACACACAACCACACACACAAGAGAAATAATCTCCACGTATAGCAAGAAAAAAACAACAAAATGAGAATTCTCCCATTCCCAATAATAAGCCAACCATAACAAACTAAGGAAATCCAATCCATGCTCTAGAAAAACTGCATCAGCCCAATAGAAAGGCCCTAGCAACCACGGCAAAATAGGGCAACCCAGCAAAACACACCCAAGTGCCCAAACCAAAACACATAGATCACCAAAAATCCACCACATAATAGAAATAACCTACCAAAGAAAACCCTGCCTTCCACCATAAAATAAGCAGCCACCCAATAAACAAGGCCCAGCAGCCTCGGTACAACAGAACAACCCAACATGCTAGCTAACCACCACCTAGGTGCCCAAAAAGAATAACACATCTAGATACCCATAAAACCAATAATCCCACAACCATAAGGATCATGAAAAGCCAAAGCCCGAGGAAGGAGAGCAACAAATAAGAGACTCGTCAAGTAAAAGCCTTTGCAACCATCACTCAGCCAACTACATTGTTCTATAGACAAGTCTACATAGGTTTATGCATATCTTCTTAATTTAATGGTGATTTAATCATTGATATATAAAGCTTGAACAAGATGGATACCATAAATTTATGTTGGTGCATTTAATAATGATTTATATAATAACTACTTGGGTGTACATTTTAAGTAGCTAGCTAATAGCTCTTTAATATTTATTAAACCAAGTAATTGTATCAATCCTTAAATTTGAAACATAAATCACTATTAAATTAACAAGGTGTGCATACACATGACTGAAGTTAGAGATTTGAGATTCTAGAGAATTATTGATCTTGGAAGTGAGTTTCTTTCTGAGTAATGAAATACTTCTCCATAGAGATGATAAGCTAGATAATGCATTTATTCAGTAAAGAAATTCAAATGAATCAACTCCATACAACCTTATCAGGAGAAATAAGATAAGAACCTCATTAAAATATATTTTTAAAGATATGCACTATAGAAACTACAAGAATAGTTCTAAATTTGTTTGAATAATATTTGAATACAGTTCAAATAAGGTTATGATAATAAATTAACAAGATTTGAACACTGTTAGGATAATCTGAAGATAATTGAAGATCATTTAAATGGTAATTGAAGACGGTTTGATCAAGTTTTAAGGATGATTCATAGGGTTTGATCACGGTTTGCATATAATCAAAGATGGTTTGATTATGATTTAATCATGATTGTACAAATATTTTATTTTGCTTATTTCAAAATTTTTTAAATGAGTCAAATTATTTGCTCTAATTATACAAGAAGGGAGTCAATAAAATATGGTGATCATGGTATGATAGAGAAACTTGTTAGATAATTTAATGTTAATGACTTCATTGATAAGGCTAAGAGATCACCTTTTGTTCAATTTTTTTGGATCTTAATTCATCAATTATTATTGAGGATGGTTGATGATGATGTGAATGAAAGATATTACATTATGCTTGACATTCAACAAAATAATATCATATTTGGTATTGTTGAATTTGTCTCAATCATTGGGTTGAAGTTTAGAGAATTTCATATGAGTTGTAGAAGACGAGGAGAAGAAATAAGCTACATGAGAACTACTTAGATGGAGATAAATTTTTTAGAAATATAGACTTGGAGAAATCATTCATTGAGTGCACTATGGTAGCTGATATGTGGAAGCTTAGGCAATATTTTTTTGTAGATGGTGTCCTCCTTAACCAAATCAAGAATGTTGTTTTTAGTTAAAATGCTTGGTATGGCTGAAGACAAGGAGGCATTTTTTGATACCCATGGGTAGAATAGCATGGGAGGAAATGATAGTAGGATGAAAGAGGGACAAGGCTACTATCATGAAAAAGAATATCCCAAACCAATACAATATAATTGGATATGCATTATTACTATAATATTGACTTTATGAAGCTTTCCTAATTTAGGGAGAAGACATATTGAGTTTCTTGAGGAAAGAGCATCAAACATGTTGGGTTGGAAGAGCAATAAAGTGTTCACAGGCAAAATTCCTTGCATTTAAAAATGGATAATGATGTAAGAGGTTGCCATTATATCATATTAATAAAAATATTTTTATTTATATTGTTGATCATAAACTCTTGCCTTGTTTCTTGCAAAAAATTTTCATCCTATGTTAGTATATAGAAATAATGTGGAGGACTTTTAACAAATCTATTGTACATACTCCTATTAAACCTATCCCAATTAGAGTTGTAAAGGAAAAATGAGCAGCCCTATTTTAAAGGAGAAAATTTGAGAGGAAGTTTTTTGAAGTTATGGGTTGAATGTAGAATTCATATATTTTCTAATGAATTGGAATTATGTTCATTGAATTATATGTGAGATCTCATTTCTTATGAAGTCCATGAATTTGCATGACTTTGAGCCATCTTACACCTCATTTCATACCTTATATGAAATGATGAGTGCATTTTTTTGTAAGTGTTTTTTGTAAGTTACTAGACCAAGAGTTATTTAATAATATGTTGAAAAAGTTTCTTCTCCAAATCTCCTTAGATATGTAGGAAGGACACCGTAGATGAGGTCCCTAGGTTTGTAGTAAGATGGTCACTTCAAAATTTTAAGGAAAAAAGCATGTAATCTAATAGTTCTTGCACATATAATTTAATAATTATATTTTATTTGATGATATGACTATAGAGTGTATGTGATACCACACATCATATACCTTATTTTTTAAAGGAAAATAACTTTAAATCATTATTGAGCAATTCTCGAAACATAATCGAACAATCTTTGAACCATATTTAGACAATATCACAATACTTGAATGATGATTGCATAAGGATCAAACTATAGTCGAACTATCTTTGATCATGATTCAAACTAATCTCTGAATCATGTTCGAATATATGCTGATTTAATATGGAACCTTGTCAGATTTTGTTTTATCCATGTTCTATCCATATTTGAACCTTGTTGGAATATGATTAGTTCGAATATAGTTCAAATAAAGTCCAAATATGTATTGAATATTGATCCAAAAATTACTGTAATATGATTCAAATCATTATTAATCATAATGAACTTTAAAATAAATAGCCAGCTATAGCAAATTAAGATATTTTTAATTCAAAATATATATTTTAGACATTACTAAAATATGATGTGAAGATAGTGGCAGAAGTAGGATTTTATTTTTTCTGTAGGGATATAAATTATGAATTTTAAAATTACCAAATATCAATATATATTTTTTTTAATTCATGATCCCTATGAATACGTTCTAAATAGGTTTTGCACAAATTTATTTGAAGTATGTATTGTTCTCATCACAAATATTATTAGGTTGATCATTTGCAGCAATTTTTTTTAATATCTATGTATATATAATTTAACAAAAAAATATAGTTAAAAATATTCTAAAACAAGCTATAAATATATTAAAAGAAAATATTCATTTTATTTTTATAATAATATGTTTATAAATAAACATATGGCAAATCTAATATCAATATATTTTTTAACTTATTTGAATCATCGATTAGTTACGTCGTCATGTATCTCCTATGGGGATGACAGCGTGTATATATCCTTGTTCCAAAAAAAAAAAAAAACATGCACAAATATAATTTATTGGCTTCAATTACATATAATTTCACAAAAAAAAATTGAGATTTCTAAATAAAAAAAACATTAGATAAGAGAGATGGAAAGTTATGAAAGAAATTTTATATTTTAGCATAGGGGTTAGGGAAAGAGAGAAAGGAAATTAAAAAAAAAAAAATGTTCTCATATTAGTATCACAAATAGAGAGAAAGGAGAAACTCAAAAATTTAAAAAATTTAACATAAGGGTGATCAAGAAAGAGAAGAGCGGTATATATATATATATATATACTCGAGGAAGTGAGAATTACCCACAACAAAAATAAATTTTATCTTTCTCAGCTAGTCACCCAAAAGAACATATGCTGGTCATTGGGGCCTGTATGACGAACTTTTATTACGTCCGGTGTAAGGAAGTAGAGGAACGTCCAGTTGGAGGCAAAATCCCGCCAAAAAATTCGGTATTTGCTTGATACAACTAAGTATTATTTGATATTAATGAGAAATACCGTTCTTTGAAGACCAATACCGAGTTATAACGAGCTGTACCGAGAAATACCGAGTTGTACCGAGTTTTTCTAAAACTCGGTACAACTTTTGTATAACTCGGTATTTCTCGATTTAGCTCGGTATAACTCGATATTGAGACTTCAAATGATGGTATTCCTCGTTATTGTTTGGTATTGCTCGGTATTTGCTCGGTGCAACTTATTTTTTGGCGGGATTTGGCCTCCGACCAGACATTCCTCTGCGTCCGGTCGGAGGACGTAATAATTGTTCCTGTATGACCCCCTCGAATTCGAGAAATTATTTCATGTAGAATCCGAATGATAAAGAATTGTCTTAATATAAATATACATGATATTTATACACATTTATATAAAAGGAATTAAATTATATATAAAATTCTACTCATAACTTGTCCTCTAATTCCGCTAGCGCCGGGTTTATTTATGCATGCCCTTTATTATTCAGCCAGGTACATCGCGCGGAGATAAGGAAGAGAATTCTTTTACCTACGAAGCTACTCCTTTCCGATTTGTTTTCACAGTCATCGGTATATTGTTCTTATAATTACAGTAACCATTTATTGATTTTCTTCACGATCCTACCAGCACCGATCGAAACCCCAATGTTTTTTTGGCCCTCTGCTCATAATTTCAGCAGAAGTTTCGTATGTTGTTAGTTTTCACATCATTTTCTCGTTTTTTTACGGGTTTTGAGATGTCGCAGTTTTTAAGTTATAGTCGATTCCTTGATTTTTCATATCATGTGGGCGCTTCAGGTTGTCCCCGCCCTTCTTTTCGTTAGAAGATATACGATGTACTTAGATAACCTGATTGGTAGCTTTACTGATTGGCCTCAAAACTGCTAATCAGGGTTTATTGCCCTTTCTATAAAGTTTTATGGTTTACACTTCGTAAAATCAGCAATTGTTGAACATTTTGGCTTGGCCTTTCATCCGGTTACTCTGATTCAAGGGCATATTTTACATATGACCACTCAACCTGAAGGGACTTTGCCTAGTGTGATATTTTTTAGTGTGATCTCATGGACATAATTTATATGATATTTGTTTTTTTGTGAGCTTTAATAAGACATGATTTTTTATCCCTTGGCATGCTAGTGTGGTGAGCAGATGGTTCTCAACTCCGAGTATGACGCAACTTGTTATTGCTTGAGCTTTTGGCTTTTATATTTTTTCTGTTTTTTTAAAGGATGGGTTGGGTTATGAAGACTTGCTATCAAATTCAAATGTTACATCTATTAGAAATTCACTTCAGTTTTGTCCATTATTGATAAAGAGCTGTTTTTACAAGTTAGAGCCTCAAGCATTCATTTAGGGTCTATAAGATCTTATTGAAGAAGTAAACAACTTGATTCGTATCCTTCTAGAGTTGTGATGGAAAGGTTATGTTGGTGGTTATAAAATGGAAATTTAGGTTTTGGACAAATTTGGAGCTAAAACTTCTAGGCTATTAAAAGATAAATTTTATTGGATAAAACAATGAGAAACTCCATATTAATATTTTGGGATTTAGGAAACCAGTGATGATATTTTTATGGATTTTTGATCACTGGTTGAGAAGTTATGATATTTATAATTTGATTACTCACAGTAAAAAATTATCTTTCTATATTGAAATTTTGGCTATGGTATCTTACGATTATTAGAGATTTGAGATCTTAAAAGGCTGTTAGGGCTGCAAGCAAACCAAACGTTCGACGAACTACTCGTTGTTCGGTTCAATTAAAGCTCGTCCGTGATCGTTTAATTAACTAACAAACAAACTTGAACAATATTTTAAAATACTCGATTCTTAAATAAACAAGCTTGAACACTAATGCGTTCAGCTCGTTTATGTTCACGAACAACAGTTGATGTTCATGAACAAGCTCGATAAAAAGCTCGATTCGAATTCGATAAAAACTTAAATAATATGTTATTATAAAATTGATAAATATACATAATATAAAAACTTTAATTATAACATAATAATATAATTATTTTTTATTAATAACAAGAAACATTTCGTATTTGTCCATGTTTGTTAGATTGTTTGTTTAGGATGTTCATGAACAAATTTAAGGTTTGCTTGTTCAATAGATTATTTGCGAATGTTCACGAACATAGCTTGTTTAAAGCTCGATAAGCACTAAACAAACGAACATGAACCAAACATGAACACCCTTAAATTAAACGAACCAAACATGAACACAAATAATAAAGCTCGAATCAAACACGAACCAAACATGAACAAGCTAATGTTAAACAAACACAAACATGAACACTCACATACTCGGCTCGGCTCGGTTCGTTTGCAGCCCTAAAGGCTGTGGGAGATGTGTGGGGATATTTAGGTGGTCTTTGGGGAAGTTGGATGTATTTTGAGGTTGAGAAAAGCTAAGCTTGAGGCTAAGTGGAGGCTTTGAAAATTGTGTCGAAAAAGAAAGTAATTAATGGTAAGAAGAGATAATTAATGACTCACCAATGCCCTAGGGGATCAACCACCCAATTTTATCAATAAGTAGATCAATCATCAAGCATTTCCACACGAAATTTGCACAAGTAAAAAATATTTTTTTATTCAATGGATCAAAAGTATCAAGTAAGATCCTTTTTAAAGTTTTTTTTCAAGCCTAGATAATTTTGAAAAGCTTTATTAGCCAATAAAATACTAATACATGGATTAATGATATGCAATAATATAAAGAGATAAAATAAAATTAAAAAGTTTCAAATACATAAAAAATCAAATTGGCCAAATATGACAAGTAGATTGTTTTGAATTCAATCAATTTATGAAGATTTTTGTCTTTTTGATTGGTATGACCTATCTATCCATCAAGGGGCTTTAAATTAAGCTTTTAAATTATTTTTTTCATAATTTTAAGAGTATTATAGAATGTTCATGAGCTTATATGGAGAGTTGTGCATAATAAATGACTTAAATCTAATGTTAGGCTTTGGTTTGTGATCTTATCCTTGCTCTTTATCTTTGTGCTGCATCAACTCCGTCGGATCTTAAAGAACCCTATTTTGTAGAGTTAAATTCCATGTACTCATCAATAAGGTGTGCATAAGCTTCTCTGTCGTTTTTAGTCATCTAAGTGCCCTCAGAAGGATTTTAATTTGTTAATGTAACCAAAAGTCTTGGTAATGAACTTGTTATCCAAGAGTTTTCTTCTAAATTGATGCCATTAATATCTAAGAATTTTGAGGTGCAAGGAGTATGCAAAATTGGACTTATATCTCATGCTATAGTGTTTTCTTGCAAATCTTGAGTTTTCATAATTCCTTGATAATAAATTATATCATCAATATTAAAAACAGGACGTATGTATATGTCAGAAGGCAATTCAAGGAGGTAACTATTTGATCTAAGTTTTTTAAGAATTTTGAGTGAGCCATAACTCTAGCATGAAGTTTACTATATTTGGTTGGGTAACATTTTGGGCGAATTCAAATTAAGGCATAATCACCTTCATTATATATTCCTCAACGGAATGTTTAGAATTTACTGTATTTACATATTTATTATTACTTAAGTGGATTGTTGCTTTATTTTCATGTAGATTATTAAAATTTTATATAAATGAGAATGCAATTTCTGAAAATCAATGATGAGGAATATTTTCCATATCCATTGATTTTTTTGGGTTATAGCCATAAAGAACTTTAAAAATTATTTTCTAAACCGTTCTAGAAAGAATGCTATTATAAGCAAACTAAGAGTATAAAGATGTAAGTCTCAAGTGCCAATATTTTTACTTGCTAAACATCTTAACTTGTTACCTAAGATTTTATTAACAATTTCCATCTGACCATCTATTCAGGGTGAAATGTAGATGAAAAGTTTAATGTGTTCCAAACAAATTTCAAAGTATTTTCTATAAAATATGAAACAATTCTAAAATCTTTGTCTAAAACTATTGTGGATGATAACTCATGTAGTTTAACAATTTTTTTAGAGGAAAGTTTTTCTATACGTGAGAAATCATTAGTTTTTGAACTGGATAAGAAATGAGCTATTTTAGTTAACCTATCAACAACTACAAATTACTATCATGCATACGAGTTCTTGGCAAACCTAAAAAAAAAATTGTGGAAAGGTCCTCCTAAGGTCGATATGAAACCAGAAGAGCAGTGTACTTGCCAATTTTTTTTCTTCATTGTTTTGGTAAGTTTTAAAGTGAGATAATCAGTAATAACATGTACAATATCTCTTTTTAGGAAGGGCCATAAAGTTTTGATTATGTAAGTTTAATGGTTTTATCTTTACCATAGTATTCCATTATATTCCCATAATGAAGTTTAGTTATTAAGAAATCTCAAAGCGGTGATCTAGGGATACAAAGTTTATTTTCTTGATAAAGATAGCCATGTAGAATAGAATAAAAGGCCAGTCTGAGTAAAAGATATCTTGGTGATCATGATAAAGAAGGAAACCAAGGCATGCGATATGATTATATTATTTCCTTGAAAGTCAGGAATTTGTTATTCTAAAGAGGAGATGACTAAAGTGACTCATGATCAGTCATCTACAACTTTATTTTTAATATTTGATTTATGTTTCAAAATGAAAGAATAGTTTTGTAGAATTTCAATCAATTTTACATTTCTGTGGTTAAATTTTTTGGGCATTTATAAACTTAAGGGCATGATGGTCAAAATGTAATACAAATTCATTATGTAATAGCTAATGTTTCTATTGTTTATGGGATTGGATAATGATATAAAATTCTCTATCGTAAATGGAGTAGCATTTTCTTTGGCTCACTTATTTTTTCTCTAAAACAAGCAATGGGATGGTTATCTTAATTGAGCACTCTACCTATGCTAATCCCAAAGACATCACAAGAGACTTCAATGTGCTAGGCAAAGTCATCTAATTGAAGGATAAGTGAAGTGGTCATGAGGATTTTAATCTTGTCAAAAGCTTTGACTGCATTAGTAGTCTATAAAAACTTATCTCTTCTGAGGAGATCTGTGATTGGGGTTATGATAATGCTAAAATCTTTAATATATCTCCAATAAAATGTGGTCAGTCCATGAAAACTTTGGCATTAGAGAATGAATTTGGTATTGGCTATTTCATTATTGATTTGATTTTAGTAGGGTCAAGTTGAAATCCATTAGTTGAAATGATCAATCTTAAGAATATTTCTTTTTGAAGGAAAAAGTATTTTCCTTGGTTAATGTAAAGTTTTTCAACTCTGAACGTTTTAAAAACAAGTCAAAGATGTCCTAAATATAACCTTTTATCTATGTTATAGATCAAAATATTGTTAAAGTAGACCTATAAATTGTTTAAATACTTTAGTCATCAATCTCATGAAGGTAATAGGAGCATTGGACAACCTAAAGGGCATTACTAAAACCATTCTTATGGGTCATCTGGTGTCTTAAAAGCGATCTTCCATTCATAGTCATGCCTTATGCTAATTTGATGGTAGGCACTTCTAGAACCTATTTTGAAAAAAAATGAATGATCGAAAAATAAGATCGAGCATATTATCTAGCCTAGGTATGGGGATCTATACTCGATTATGATCTTATTTATGGTACAACTATCTATGCACATTCTCCAAGATTTATTTTTTTTGGAGTGAGAAGGTATGTGATGGGGACATCAGATCGTGAAAGGTCTATCAGAGATGTGGCCGTCAATCTACAACCACGATTGAGTCATTGTATTTCTCATTTGTTTTATGTATTTTTTTATTTATGATGTCATATTGAATTTGCTTTATTAGTTTCCAGTTTTAACCTTTTATTAAGGGAGGTCGTATGTAAGCCCTAGGGGCATTGTCGTCCTGTTATGTTTTGAGTCTTTGTAAGAGGCTATTTATAGCCCAGTTGTTCTTCTTTTCAAGTTAATGAATGATTGATTAAAATATTTCTTCCCCTTGCATGAGTTCTTATGAGAGCTTGAGAAATCGGAGAGAGTCCCTAGGAGAGGGAGAAGTGCGCATCACCCAACAACCTAGACGAGTCAGGTTCGTGGTTCTATTTTTGTATCTCTTTCGTTCACTTTCCACCACCATCGGCCAACATCACACTCACGGTTTCTCCCTTCCCCAAGCCTTTCCCCTTCACTCAACCAAACTCCACATACTTCCCCACCTAGCCGCCGGCCTCATACCCGAACCCCTCCAACCCGCCAGCCCTAGATCCCCCCTCTCCATTGCTTTCCCTTGCCTAATTTGGATTGGCTTAGTTTGGACAGATTTTGGAATTCAAATTCAATCAATTTGAAATTTAAAATCTTTCATAAATTACCAAATCTATTTTAGGAAAATTCCTAAATTAAATCTATTTGAATTTCAAATTCAAATTGGATTAAATTAAATACTTTCATAATTCCTAAACCCAAATTAAGCAAGCATGAAACCTTGCATTTAATCCCCCCTAGCCACCTCATGCCGCCGGGCCCCCCTCATTAAAACCTCTTAGATTTGTTTCCAAATCCCCTCACCCTTTCTTGGAAACCTTTCCTAACTCCCCTCTCCACCCTTGGCCGAATTTTTCAAAGCTCCTTTTCTTTTATTTACTTTTCAAATCCTAATAATTGGATTTGGAAATATTTCCCTCATTCATCCCTCTCTCTACTCGCCCCCCCTCTCTACCTCTTTCCAAACCCCTTTCTCTATATTAACACCCCTTCCTCTCTTGGAATTAAATTCAAACTTAATTCCTTAAATCACTCCCAATTAAAAATATGAAATTTATTTCAGATTTTAAATTGTTCTTCCCCTTTAAACCTACTCCTCTACCCACACTCATCCCTTGGCCGGCCACACTACACCTCCACTTCAAGTTTTAGATAAACTTCTTTCTCTTTAACGGAGTTCAAAGTTGCTAGTGTTCTTCGGAAGCAATCATCGTCGAGCATTCATGAATGGCCGATCCGGAACTTGACTATGGCCTCTCCTACGATGGGCAAGGATTTATTTGCATCTTGTACTCGACCTTCTTCGACGTCAACCCGCGCATCGACCACACCTTAGAAGAGTACGTGGATCGCATCTTGGATACCTTGGTTGAGGCCATTGAAAAGCAACTTGTAAACGTTGAGTGGAGGATTACAACCGATCTTTGACAAAGGTTTCTAATCTCCCTTTTCCTTATATTTTATAAAGTCTAACCCTTTCTTTGTGATTTGATTATAGTCTTGAAGGTCTCGTTTGCCCGATTTTGCCAAGCTTAGTAAACGTAGGGAATTGAGTGCACTTCATTGTTTTTTAGTCTTATTGTTAGATTAGGGATTTTCGTTGAAAGCTACTACCTTTGCATGATATTGTTTTCCTACATTATTTTGATTATTCAAGGCTCTTGAGATGCAACTTAGCCTAAACGAAAGTGACTGCTCTTATGTTTTGATTCATCATTTTATTTGCTAATAGTTCTCTTTGTTATTTCTCTAATCAATAAGTTGTGCAAGCTCTTAATAAAACCATTGCAAGCATTGTAGTCCTACATCAGGATGGGACAACATAGAGGCCAAAGCTTCCTTATAGGAAACACTTTGTAAAATGATCATTCACTTAACGTTGCAATTTCGCATGTTCAATATGATTTGTTTATAATGGGATAAATTTGGCAATTGTGAACTTGGGCTGAAGTTAATGACGCACTGGATGTCTCTCATTGGAGGTAACTCATCAGGTGTCAAATTAAAGAACTCAGAATGGAGATTAGAGATTGCAGCAGGTATGTGAATCTCTGAAGGAATGGGAGAGATCTTCTTAAAATGTAAGAAATATAGTGTGACATCCAAATAAAATTCTTTTTTTAACCTTTTGAACCCTAAATTTTCAATGTGGATCCTTGTGGGACTAGGTAAGTCAATAGAGAAGGCTTCATGGGTTAAGGGTGAGAAGAAAGTGAGTGAATCAATAACTATAAGCTAATGCTTAGCTTTTTTCTTATGGGAAATCACAGGTTTTAGCTAAGAAGAGGTTTTATGTGGGGGAAGTACATCCTCTTTCTCATATTGTTTTATAGGGAACAGTTTGATTTCTTATTATCAACTTTGGATGCATATGTATTTTCTCGACCATAATAAATCATGTCCTTATAATAAAGTTAGGGTCGACCTAAAAGAATATGCACTATGTCAATGGGTGGAACATCACAATGGATCTGATCCTCATCAGTACTTATCTTAATTGGAACCGAGCATCTAGAAGTAACAAATAAAGATGTAGATATTTTTTCATTAAATGCAGGATATTTTTGGACTTTTAAAAGTCCTTTCATCTCAACCTAAGTTCGTTGGCTTCTACCATTCTTAAGTTCTTTGGCTAAGATATTGATTGAATAAATTTTAGCATATCTTATAAGTTTCATTTTGGTAAAATTTGTTTGCTGATTGTCATCCATATTATACCGATAAAAAAATCCTCCACTTGCGTCAACTAGCACAAAAATTATTTGGATAATGGATTCCATTACAAGTTAAGATTTTAATTTTATTTTGGAGCAAGGATCTTCAAGAATCCTACTGTCTTATCTAGGTTGATATCGTTGTATTGAAAGTTTATTAAGTGCATCATCGCTAGGTTCAGGCTTGGTGGGGGTAGAGCCTAACAGTTAAATTTAATAGTTGGTCTTCAAGTGTTTAAAACATATTTTAAAACATGTTAAACTTTTTATCAATAGCATTCAATTTTCTTTTAGTGGTTTGATAAAAGTTGCTTATATTATTTTGCAGTTCTTCAAATTAA
This sequence comes from Dendrobium huoshanense, assembly GCA_016618105.1. Taxonomy (NCBI): domain Eukaryota; kingdom Viridiplantae; phylum Streptophyta; class Magnoliopsida; order Asparagales; family Orchidaceae; genus Dendrobium; species Dendrobium huoshanense. The sequence goes on along the minus strand of CM028344.1, from coordinate 5,063,600 downwards.
TTTAAAATGACAACTTTAGATGTGTGGTAATTTCTTTTTTTTTTGTTGATAATGAATGAGAGTAAGATAAGCGGGAAATGTTTTAGATAAGTGAAATTGAGGCTAAGAGAATTTTCAGGATGGGAATGAGGTACAACCACTTATGCCTCAAAATCTCTTTAGTTGAGGTTTTTTGACAAAGTTCTATCTAGTTTTAAAAGCATTGTGTTTACCACTATATTCTAATTCATGTATAGCAACAACAACATTAAGCCTTTATTCTACTACGTGGGTTCAACTACATGAATCCTTTTTCTCCGTTATTTTTTATTAAGAGTCAAATTTCAATTAAAATCATATAATAAAATGGTAATTTTTAGTATTTTCTGACCAAGTCTTTTTAGGTCTACGTCTACCTTTCTTAACATAGGCCAAATCTAATATTATAAAGATTTTTTTTTTTGTTATGAATTTAAAAAAAAAGCATTCCTTTCAAATAATAATAATTGCAAAAAACATATAATATTTAAATAATGATTATAAAAATATATATTTTTTAGCTATCTTATATTAATTTCAATTCAAAGAAAGACTTTTGTTTATGGAACACCCCTTTTTATTGAAGAAATCTTAATAAAATCTTAGGATATGCTATATACACACAACTTAGATAAAAATAAATTCCTATAGAGTTGCCAAATGACATAAAATATTTTTAAGTTTTTTTTGAATAAACTACCAAATAAGGAACCTGAAAGCTTTTGGATAGCAATAATAACCTTGATTGAAGAAAAACAAATCTTTTTTGTAAGATACTTCAAATTCTTCCAATCTTGAAAAATTAGCTCTAGCTGCAAAAATTTTGTATTTCTGCTACAAGCAACATGTGTCTTCAAGTCCTTGACCCTGCTCTGATACGAATTTAATGTAGGGTCAATAGGATCTTATTAATAAATAAATCAACTTGATTAATATCCCTCTAAGATTGTGATGTAAGGGTTATGTTGAAGGTTGTAAAACGAAAATTCAAATTTTGGACATATTATATGAGTTTTCTTGGATAAAAGTTATGAGGAACTCCATATTGATATTTTGGGATGTTACGAACTAATGGTGTTATTTTTTGGGTTTTTGATTACAATTTGAGAAGTTATGTTATTTTTTATTTTATTACTCACAACGAGAAATTATCTTTCTATATTAAGATTTTGACTGTTGTATCTTAGAGTTATTAGGGATTTGAGGCTTTAGAAGATTGTGAGAGATGTGTGGTGATATTTAGGAGATTTTCGGAGGTTGAATATGTTTTAGGGTTGAGGAAAGCTAGACACAAGGCTAAGTGGAGGTGTTTAAAATGTGTCAGGAAAAGGGAAGACTACGGGTAAGAAGAGATAACTAAAAACTCATCAAAGTCCTAGTGGTTTGGCCACCAAGCTTCACTAATGAGTTGAATAGCGACCAAGTCTTTCCATATGAAATTTACATAAACAAAAAATAATTTTTATTCAATTATTTAAAAGTATAAAACAAGGTTCTAATTAGTGGCGGAGCCAGAAGCTCTTTATGGCGGGTGCCCAAATCTTTTTTACGTTAAAAAAAGATGCATGTATGGCATGTTTAAATATTCTTTCTATGTTCTATTTATGATTCAAAATATTAAAATTATGATAAAAATATTTTTATTTTGATTTTTATTTTTATTATAAGATCTAACATAAGAAAATGAGAGATGATAATTAGTTCTTGTTCAATGGATGAAATACCTTGAGAAGAGTGCACTGCAATCACATCTATGGTGGTACACTTTTCACACTTTTGCTTCTTTTCACCATGCTTCATGCTAAAATGCTTCTTAATACTAGTTAGGCCTTCGAACGCACATGTCGGATCATGGTGGACGCACGTGACCTCAGGGAAGATGTATACCTTCTTCCTCATCACCTTTCTACTCACCTTCTTCAGTTTCCATCGGGGTTGGAAACCTTGGCGGAGTTTTTGAGGCTGACTCTGACCAGAGGGTCGTCGAGGACAGCTAGTGCATCCTCCATGAGATCCGCTTCGATTTCGAACCTACTGAGGTTGTTGCTGCTCAATTCTCAATTGCTGCGGTTGTCAACATCACAATCACAGACAACATCACTCTTGTTGGAGCTGATGCTACAATCTATGCCCCCACAGGCCTCCCGAATCTGTTAGTTCTATTTATAAGCCTAGACTAGATGATTTTGAAAGCTTTATGAGCCAATAAAGTACTATTACATGGATTTTTAATATGTCCTAATACAAAGGGATAAAAAATAAGAGAAATAAAAGAAAATTAAAAGTTTTCAAATACATGAAAATTTGGATTGGTCAAACAAATAAGGCATGTATTGTAGTCTTGAGTTTAATCAATTGAAGAAGATATTTGCTTTATTGATTGGTATGGCCCACCTACCTATCAAAGGGGTTTTAAATTAATCTTTTAACTTATTTTCATATTATTTTTAGAGTATGATGGGACATTTATGAGCTTACATAAAAGTTGTGTATGATTAATATCTCAAATTTTAGAGTGAGGTCTTAGTTTGAGATCTTAACTTTAGCCTTCATTTTTGTGTTGCATCAAGCTTATGCTTGAGGCATATTCATTATGTTACATATATAAATTGTAGCTCTTTTTTTTTTAACTCAAACAACAACAACAATAACAAGTCTTTATCCCAATCTGGGGTCGGTTACATGAATTCTTTCCATTGTGTTATATTAGCAGTCAAATTCTTATCTAAATCTAATAAAAAAATATCATTTCCAATATTTTCTAACCAAGTCTTTTTAGGTCTATCTATACATTTCTTAACAATTTCGTTGCCAAGTCCCAAGTACTGGATGAGAAAAGTGGAGAGTTGCGTTAGGTAAAACTTGTCAAATAATCATGACATGAATTCTTTAAAATATTGTATTTTTTAATTCAAAGACAAATATAAAATCCATGTCTCTATTTATGAATTGGTGTTATAGTTTTGTTATTATTACGTAATTTGTTTTTTTTTTATTGTCGAGGTTATGTATATTTATAGGACAACCACTTATTCTGAGATGTTTATTTTAGTTTTGAAATTTGATTGAGTTTTTTTAATATTATATATATATATATATATATATATATATATATATATATATATATATATATATATATATATATATATATATATATATATATAGAGAGAGAGAGAGAGAGAGAGAGAGAGAGAGAGAGAGAGAGAGAGAGAGAAGCAAAATAGTCACTCAACTCATTGTGAGGGACTAAAATGATACCAACTCTTTTGAGGGACCAATTTGGTCCCTCAATAACTTAAAATTAACTATTTTTTATTAATATCAAATTTTGGGGTTAATAATATTAAACCAAAGGGTATTTTAGTCATTTTTAAATTAACTTATTTATTAAATGTAATTTTCAAATAATAGTAATTTTTTTATAAAATCTTTCTTTAATAAAAAAATTATTAATAATTTTAATTTTAATTAGGATCATTATAGACCAGAATTATTAATAATTTTTTTATTAAAGAAATATTTAAGAACTTTTTTAAAGAAATTATATTTTTTAAAAATTATATTTAATAAATAGTTTAATTAAAAAAAAATTCAAAATTCCTCTTGATTTAACATCATTAACCCTAAAATTTGATATTAGGACCAAAAAAGTCCCCTTTTAAGGAGTTAAGGAACCAAAATTGATCCCTCAAAAGAAGTGGGGATTATTTTGATCCCTCACAAAAAGTTGGGGGACCATTTTGGTCCTTATATATATATAAGGCAATGAAAGCCAATACATCTAAATTATCCAAATCACCAAAACTAAAACTTGCATGATGTGAGTGTATTTGATGACAAATTTGAGAATCTTAATATTAATACACTTTTATATTGTTGAATTTAAATTTGTCTTGTTGGTGATACGGTGACCTGAGAGCTGCAATGGTTTATAGTGCAGAATGTTGACCATTAAAAGAGAAGCATATATTAAATTAAGTGTTGCAGTGATGAGATGCTCAGGTGGATGAGTGGCTTTACTTTTAGAGATATGATATGAAATGAGCATATACGTGAAAAGATTAGAGTAGCTCTAGTGAAAGATAATATTAGAGAGAATCACCATAGATGGTTTGGTCACATAAAACAATGGTCTTTTGATGACCCAGTTAGGAAAATAAATGTATTATATTTGACTTATGCTAAGAAAGGTAGAGGTAGTCCTATTAAGACTTGGTTAGAAAGTTTTAGAAATGATATTTCTTTATTAGATTTAAATGAGAATTTGACTCTTAACATGACACTATGGAGAAAAAGGATTCATGTCGCCGACTCCACATAGTGGGATAAAGGCTTGATATTGTTGTTGTTGTGATGATACCCGATATTAGTAGTTCAATCTTGTGAGCTTGAGAACCTATCAATGAGAATGGAGATAAGAGAATATTGAGTAGGGAGAATAGGCTAGCAATATCTTCACTATTTCAGTCAAGAATACAAGAGTGACCTCAGGGTCTGAAAAGATCAAAAGAACCCAAAAAAGTTTTTTTGAGAAAGTTTTTTCAATGGTTCCTCATGTCTTTATTTATAGAGTTTTGAGGGCTACATGAAAGACTACACGTAGAAAAACTAGAACATGACAAATACCCATACAATATTATATGTTAATCTAGGATATCTAGCACCTTTTGATTGGCTACAGAAGGGCGAAGTTAACAGTCTGGTGAGTTGCTTGTTGTTGGGCGAGCTTTAGAGGGGCCTAGTAGGTGTAGGGCGAGTCTTGAGAAAAGTCGAACACGTAGTCATTTAGTCGTCTTATGAAGCCGGCTAGTAACATAGAAGACTCTGTGTTGCCCTTTGGAGGAAGGCGAGTCGAGGTCTCGGTGGGGATGATGAGTTCCTGAATCTGAGTGAATAAAAGGGTTATTTGAGGTTGGCATTTTCTCATAGGTAAGTTCAGTGTGCTTAGGGAGTAAGAAAGTTTGATTGAGATTAATGGTGATCTTCTTGCTTAGTGAGGAACCTAGTGGTCTCCTAGTATAGGGCGAGTTTCTTAATGCATATGGGTGAGTAACACCCTCTCCTTGGGTGAGTTCCTCAGATAGCTGCTTCATGCCCTGTAATTTAGTTAAAGAATTAAATCCTAAACCTAATTATCTAAACCATAATATAACATATGGGTGTGCACTTCTCGGTGTTATGGCATGCTTTTTGAGGTAATAACTCATTTCTCTAGGTGGTGGCATGCTTCTCGAGTCATCAACGTGTTTTTGATGTGATGGCGTGCTTTTTGAGACAGTGGTGTGAGCTTCTCAAAGCAATGACTAACTTTTTGTGGCAGCACATTTTACGATATTGTTGTGTGCTTTTGGAGGCAACAGGCTTAAACTTGAAAGTTACATTTTTATGCATGCTAAATTAAAAATATTTATATTTACTTATGATGCACGAGTGTTTATCATTGAAAGGCATGCAAAATTTCATTTTTTTTAATTTTAAAGGTCGCCCTCTATTAACATGCACGTGTATGTTGTAAATCTGATGGTATTGTTTGTGAATTAAATTTCTTTTATTTTAAATAGAAGAGATGTTTAATTTATCTTATCTTGTTCAAGTTCTCATTTAGCATAGTTTGTAGAATTTGATTGTTCAGTTAGAGTTAGAATATCATGTTCTTGTCCATAGGCGAGCTATTGTGTTCATTTCAAGTTTGATGTTTGTATTCAAAATTATTTGTTAAAAGCCATGAATGTTGCATATTGGTGTGTTGTCATTTTGTCCTTAGCGTGCATTTAAATTTTTATTTACTGCATTTTAATTGTGCTGATCAATTTTAAATGTTCATTGTTTAAATGGCATTCAGATAGAATTTTGACAGCTTTTTGGCATCTCCCACACGTAAGGGACATTTAGGGGGGGTGTTAGGCCTACCTATCACGCTTATAGAAGCAACATTGTCAATGTTGTGCAACATTGCGATCGAACTCTTCTTCTTTAACGTGCTTAAAAAATGCATGGGGTCTTCATCATCTGCAAGTGCAAGAATATGTCTTTTCACACGACATTGGAACAACACGAATAAATACTTATTTTGTAAATTTTTCTATCGCGTTGGAACAACCCGCATACGCACTTAATTTTTGTAAATATTTCTTCCATATTGTAACAAGATGCATGAGTATTTAGTTCGCAAATTTCTCAGCCATATTGGAACAACACACGAGTTTTTAGTTTCAAGACTTTCGAAATTATAACTTGCATGCGAGGTGAGCGACAAGGACATGATAAGGCAACACAAATTACAAGGGCAAAATTGTAAATTTTTTCTTTTTTTATGACTTACTTTTTTTCCTTTTTTGAGGGGCTTGGGTTTGTGTGATAATCGAGAAGGAAATGAGAGTGGGGTTCACTTTGTTTTCCTTTTTAATTATTTGTACCTTATCTGTGGGACAGATAGGGTGGCTGCACTGTAGGATTTTTTAAATTTAAAATTAGATATATTAATTGATTTAAAAAAATAATTTATAATTTAAAATCAATGAATAAAAAGAACAGAAAGATGTGAATCAACCCCTCGAGCAATTCATCGTTTATTGTCTTGATTTGCATCATTGCATGCCATTGCATTGCACGCGTGCAAATTTTTTCTTTTTTCTCATGTGACAATCTATGCAATGTGGGTGTTCTTTCTAGGTAATGTTGATGTTTTGGATGCAACGGCGAAGTCCAAATCACAATTAGAGGACATTCAGGTGACTTCGCGCAATGTTGCAGCTGTAGTCGATCACTTTCGTATTATATTCTCTTGAGTTAATCGCGAGAGGTCTTTGGGTAATTTTGTTGTACTATTTCGTGATTGGACTACGTTTGGCGATTTTGCGTAGCGTCATGTCCATAAACTATCATATTTTTCATCGTTTGATTGAGCACCCCAAAGTGTTTCTTGATTATTCGACGTTTGAATGTGTTAGTGTAGTGCATTTTGCAAACGGATAATGTTGAGTAATCTTGACCGCGGCCGAGGCATTTTGAACTCATTACGCACAATGTTACGACAGTCATTCATTGTGTTTGTTGCACTCGATTGCATTGATGCAACATGTATATGGATGTCAATAATTTTATATTATGCTTACCTTTATGTAATTTGTATGGACTTTACATATTTATATTATCTTGATTGGGGTACTTCACAATCTATTTTTTCAATTCTTAAACCAAAATGATTCAGATGGCAATTGTTATAGAATCCTAAGCTTGTGTAATTTACATGTTTCCTTTTTTCAGTTGCTAGGTTTTTATCGTACATATTTGGTGCAACAAAGAATAAAGCTTATTTGTTCTATAAATTCCTCATGTCTTGAATGATGGGATATACATATAAAGCACATTAATTTCCAGATATTTTTTCTTATCAAATCTTCACATTAAATGCTAAAGCATTGTTGAATGTTTCCTTGAATCTCCCAATTATTCTTTACAGCGTACATCCACATTAAATTTCTCTACTTTAATGATTATTTACTTCCAAAATGCCCATTTAGTTGATTTCATACAACTAAAATCTATCAGTTGCATGTTATGATAGTTCCTGAATTCAGTTTTGGTATATTTGTTACATGTGCAGCATTTTCGGAATCAATGGCATCTACAGCTAGCCAACCCCAATTTCGCTACACTCAACCACCATCTAAAGTGATTCATCTGAGGAATCTACCATGGGAGTGTACGGAAGAGGAACTCGTTGAATTTGGAAAACCTTTTGGTAAAGTTGTTAATACAAAATGCAATGTTGGAGCAAATCACAATCAGGCTTTCATTGAGTTTGTGAGTTCCAACTCATTGTGATTCCTTACACATCTTGTCCTGACTTAATGGCCTAGTTTTGATCTTCATGGTGTCCGTACTTTCTTCCTGCAGAAAGACTTAAATCAAGCAATTGCAATGATCTCGTATTATAGTTCATCCGCAGAACCTGCACAGGTACGAGGGAAAACTGTCTACCTTCAATATTCGAACAGGCAAGAAATCGTCAATAACAAGTCTACAGGAGATGTTGCAAGCAACGTTTTGCTAGTAACAATTGAGGGTGTGCAGGCTCATTATGTCAACATTGACGTTCTACACGTGGTATGATGAATTTTCTTTATATAGAGGCATATGTATATTGTAACGTTGCAATTTTTTGTTGCAGTAATTCTATTCTGTAATATAATTGGCTTTAAAAATTAGATACTATCTTTTTGACATGAATTTAAATGGATTAGCAGGCCCATGTCAGGGAAACATCTTCATTGGCGGCCTACTGCATCGGGAGAATGCGCATGTGTTTGTCTCCTCTCCCTTGCTTAACGCCATTTCTTAAACTTCTCTCTCTCACCCTCTTCCTCTATCTTGAAGATTTAGGATGTGTGCTTGCTTCTCCTCTCTATCTATTTCCCTTAGCTCTTAAGTCTAAAGGCCGTTTTTTTCCCAGGAATTTAGCTTTTTATATTATTCTGGACAACTTATTTATTCAGAGTTAGTTTTATGATTTAATTCATATTATTTATCTGTAAGTAGATTTTTACCTTATGATACTTGCGGTTTTCTATTTGGCAGACTTAAAATGCATAAAAGTTTGATCAGTTGCTTAGTGTAATCAACACAATCGAAGTGCCATCAATATCAGTGCTCCTGTCTGATGTATAAAGTGCTAATGATATTAAACCAACCAACCAATCCGAGATTATGAAGTAGAATCATCGTACTTGGAAGTGATCTTTCAAATCACTAAAACATGCCAGCTTATCGGTTAGTTCCTTTGTCATGCCAATCACCGCGCACAATGTTCAGTTGACTACTAAAATATTATTCTTAAAGCGTGTTGCCTACTATTAGTTTATAGCCTGTTACTTGGTGTATTAAATTTATCACAAGAAACTTATGTTTTGTCATATAATCAGTACTATATGTTGTTTTAATTCAATATAAGTTGTAGGGGATCAATTCATATTCATACGTTTCCAACTCAGAACTTGTAATTGTTAAACTTCTAGATTGTGTGCAAATATTGAAATATCATCTATGCTGTGCCACCATGGCAAGTACTGGCAAAGAGGTATTGGGAACTAGTATTCTTTCAGAATATTCATGGGAATAGAAAACATACCTAGGAATATTCATTGCAAAGTGTTTTTGTGGTGTCTATTCAGGGGCAGATCCAACCTTATTTTTGAGGGTGGACAAACTCATTATATAAAAAACTAAATGCCAAAAATTAAAGAAATGTATATATGCTAAAATTCTAAGCAAAGTATATTATGGGGGAAAAAAGTGGCTTGTGATATTAAGAATATTGCAAAAGATGTGCTTGGAGTTCCGAAGGAAAAAACTTCTAATAGTAAAAATAGTTCGTGGTGGAATCCAAATGTACAAGAAAAGATAAAAAAATAAGAAAATTTGTTATAAAAATTGGCTTAGATGTAAAAATTCTGATAATTGGGAAAGGTATAAAGAGTCTCGTAAGGAATCTAAGAAAGCTATTTGCGATGCAACCCTAGTAGTGAGAAATTGTCAATACCATGGTTTCAATCAAAGGATGCCAATTGGATGGGCTTGAATACAGGGCAAAGCAGCTGTGATTGGGATGGTGGCATTTGAACCAATGGGAGGATAGTTGCGAAAAATTGGGGCTTTGTAGTACGAAGACTTTACACAGAGAAGTTCTTTCGCATTGAAAAAGGGTAATGCGATTTTGAGCCAAACAAAAGAATTGCCCCAAAGTTAGAAGCAATATTAGTGTTAAGAGATGAAGTGCCTAAAAGCAATGGTTGAGATTAAGAGGTTTTAAAGTATATTATTTGATGGTTAAGATGTTAGTTTAATAAAGTTTCAAGTACTCTTAAATAATAATATATATAGTTTCTATAATGTTATCGTTAGGGTGTAGGGCGTATTAATATAGATCATTGTTTAAAATTGTGCAATATGAGGCTCGCCTTGAGGCCCGCCTTTGCGCAATTCCACTGAAAAATGTCGCAAGGCTTGCACCTCGAACCTTTTTATGAGGCTTGTGCCTCAATTTGGCTGAGGTCCGCCTTGAGAAGCGCCTCGCCTCACTGGCGTGAGACGATACGCCTTACCTTATATATATTTTTTGTTAATACTTACCTAAATCCTACTAAAGCTCCAAACAAATCATGCCTTAATGCATCGTCGAGCCACAACAACTTCCTCTCGACTGCCTCGTCCTCTAGCTTACCGCCTTCTCCACAGCCACCATTGTCATAGCCATTATCAGGGATCACTGGAAAGCCGCACACTACCACCACCTCATCTAAAAAATTTAGGTATTATTCTCATCATTAAATTGGTGACAAATATTTATGAAAGATGAAGATGACTAAAATAAATGATGGAGAAGCAGATTGTGAGGCTTGGACTCCATAGGATGAGGCAGAGAAGAGACCAATTTATTATGATAATGACTCCAATAAAAACCCCCTCACTGATGACTGTGCAGATGATTTCTGAGTTGTTAACAACTATTTTAACTTTCTTTAAGAATTAATTGCGAATGAGTAAAGAAGAGAGAGGAATTTGAAGTTAAAGTTGATGTTATATGATATTTTTATGCAATTCTTATATTTTATGTTGTTTGTTCTTGGATTTCAATTATATTTCACGCAACTTATCATTTGCCACTTCATGTGCAATTTTTTTTCATATCTATGTCAATTTGTTACTTCATAGTTCAATGAAAAGCTAATATATCATTCTTTAACATATTACTTTAATATTATATAAAAAAATAATTTTAAACTTTATTTTTCCTTCACGTAATTATTGGATTTTGAGGCTTACGCCTCAGAACGCCTTGAGGCTTACGCCTCGCCTCACGAATGGAAAACGCCTCAATACCCAATTGCGCAATTTTAAACTTTGATATAGATCTATAACGAGATTGAAAAAATCGCAAATCACATACAGTTTTGTGGATCACAAACTCTTAATTTAATTAATTTTCATCCTATTATATACAACAACAACATCAAGTCTTTGTCCCACTACATGGGGTCGGCTACATGAATCCTTTTTTGCCATTGTGTTCGGTTAAAAGTCAAATTCTTATTGAAATCTAATAAAGAAATATCATTTCTAATATTTTCTAATCAAGTCTTTTTAGGTCTACCTCTACCTGTGATGTAGACAAAGGGGGGGGGGGGTCAACACTAGTCCAAAATAAATCAAATTTTGGCTTCCCTTGAGTCTAGTAGTTCATCATATTTGAGCTAAATTTTTAGTTCATTTATGAGCTGGACTTTAGTTCATTTATTGAACTAAGGGTTAGCTCATTATGAGCTAACATTTTAGTTCATTTATCATCTTTTAATTAATGTAATTTTATGCTTTTTATGTTTGTTTTAATGTTTGTCTCTTGGAATTCCAAACCGGCCTTTGGAATTCCAAGAATTTGCTTTTCCCATGAGGTGACTCCTTGGTTTCCTCATGGCTTTTAGTATTTTGTGTTTGCCTCTTGGGATCTCACGGCTGGGCTCCTTTTCCCGTGGCTGTGGCTCTTTGGTCTGTGCGGTTCCTTCGTTTCCCGTGGCTGTGGCTCTCGGTCCGTGCGGTTTTCTTTGTCTCTCGTGGCTGTCTCCTTGGTTCCTGGTTTGGGTGATAAATCGTGAGCTTGGGGGGAGATTTCTATGTTTTATGCTTTGAATTAAGTTTTAAGTGTCCTTTTGTATTCCCCTTTCATACCTATAAATATGAGGGGTTATGTAATGTTTGAAAAAGTTGAATGAAATTTGATTTTTGGAGAAAATCTAAACCTGCGGGTTTGTTTGGAAATCCTGCGGGCTCTTTCCACCCTTCTTTCTCATCCCCTCCGGAAATCCTGCGGGCTCTTTCCAACCTTTCTTCTCGGGCTTCTAATCTCTTTCGTCTCTCCGCAAGTGCCACTCCACCTGTATCCCTCTTCTCTAAGTGCAACAACTTTAGGGTGTCTTTGAGATCGAGTCGAGTTTGTGTTTTTTTTAATTTCTTTTTGTTTCTTTAATTTGAAATGTAAGAGTTTGTTCTTCCGTTTTTTCGTCCTTAGTCGTTTTCGTCCGTAGAAGTCCGTCGTGTCCTTTGCAATCAGGAGATATAGGCTCCCCTATATCTTTTGCCCGCATCATTTATTATAAGACTCAAAATACTCGATCTAAAGAAAACTCTAGACTCACAATTTCTTGACTTGACAAACTTCAACTAAACTTTGACAAACTTGACAACCAAAATAAATTTGACAACTAACTCACAAACCCTAAACCCTAAACAAGCGGAAGCGTGGTGGGCCCATAACCCACAGGTCCCAGGATCGAAACCTGGCTCTGATACCAAATTGATGCAATCAAAAATTTGGGGAGGAGGGACCCAAATTTTTGATCTCAAAAACAAACTCTTTCTAAGAACAAAATAAAGACATAAAAATACTCAAAAAACACTTTTTATATTATATAAAGAAACTTACAAACATAGACACTTACTTGACGACACTTACAACTTTGAAACTTACAAATGACTCAAACAAGACACCCTATAGTTGTTTCACATAGAGAAGAAGGATACTGATGGAGTGGCACTTGCGGATAGAAGAAAGAGATTAGAAGTCGAGACGAAGGTTGGAAAGAGCCCGCAGGATTTCCGAAGGAGGTGGAAGAGGGAATGGACAAAGCTCGCAAGCTTTTCCAAACAACAAACCCGCTGGTTTTATCTCCAAAAATAACTCACATCATAATCTTTCTTGACTTGACAAAATAAATGAACTAAAGTCCAGCTCATAAATGAACTAAAAATTTAACTCAAATATGATGAACTACTAGACTCAAGAGAAGCCAAAATTTGATTTATTTTGGACTAGTGTTGACCCCCCCTTTGTCTACATCAACCTGTCTTAACATAAGTCAAATATAATATCTCAACTTTCCTAACCAGGTCATGGCCTCCGTTTAATGTGACCAAACCATCTAAGGTGGCTCTCTCTAATCTTATCTTCCACTGAAGCTACTCCAACCATTTCATGTATATACTCATTTCGTATCCTATCTCTATGGGTCAAGCCACTCATCCACCTAAGCATCCTCATCTCTGCAACACTTTACTTAGTATTATGCTTCTCTTTTAATGGCCAATATTCGGCACCATAAAGCATTGTAGGCCGCACCACCATCTTATAGAATTTTCCCATAAGTTTGAGGGGGACTTTTCTATCGCACAATAAGCCCGATGCATTCCTCCACTTCAACCGTCCAGCTTGAATTCTGCTGATAATATCCCCATCAATTTCAACATCACTCTGAACAATAGATCCAAGATATCTAAAACATGTACTCTTATTAATGACTTGATCGCCCAAAGTCACAATTCCCTCACTAGGTCTTTTACTACTAAAATTACACTCCATATATTCAATTTTAGATCTACTCAAGCGAAAACTTTTAGACTCTAAGGTTGACCTCAAGTTTACCTCAACTCCCTCTCTAGGCTTATCAACAAGAAGAATATCAACAACAAAAAGCATACACCAAGGTACATCCTCTTGCAAATGTCTAGTGAGAACCATGGTTTAAAATTGCGCAATATGAGGCTCGCCTTGAGGCCCGCCTTTGCGCAATTCCAGTAAAAAACGTCTCGATGCTTCCGCCTCGAGTTTTTTTTTATAAGGCTTGCGCCCCAACTTGGTTGAGGTCTACCTTGAGGCCCGCCTCGCCTCACTAGCATGAGGCTTACGCCTCACGCTATATATATTAAAACTTACATAAATCTTGAAGTAAATGCCCAACATTGGACTCTATAGGAGAGAAGGAAGAGGAGATAGCAATTCATCATAATAATGATTTAAATGAAGAACCCCTTAGTGATGACAGTGCTGATAACTTATGAGTTCTTATGTGATATGTCATTGCTATTTATTTTTGGAAATTTGAATTATATGTTAATGAAAAGAATAATGGGGTTTGGGAAAGATAGAATTTTGAGTTGAATTATATTTCATGTTGTCTTTATTAATGGGATATTTTGATTTCACTTCATATCTTATGCTTTTTTTATGTTTTATATTATTCACTCATTAGTATATAAAAAATTTATCACTTTATGTTTACGCAATCTTTTCATTTTGAGGCTTACGCCTCAAAACGCCTTGAGGCTTACGCCTCGCCTCACAAATGAAAAACGCCTCAATACCCGAATACGTAATTTTAAACATTGGTGAGAACATCCATGACTAAAGCAAAAAGATATGGACTATTCTATTTCAGCATTTCTATTTCATTATTTTATTCTTATTGTACCCACAACACTTAACTTTGCATGCATTTGACTGATTTAAAAGGTGGAAAATCATGTCGCCGGGAAATGATAGAAGGCTGTTAGTGGAGCCTTAGTGCATAATATTGTATTAAGGCAATTCCTGAAGCATTAAATCTTTAGCCCTTTTGTTAATTTCTCCCCTTCCCATTCACGCATGAGAGGCCGCTGCTGTGCAGGCTGTGAATTAGCTGAGAGTTGAAGTAGGCGGGCTTCTATGTGGAGCTGAATTCTGCAATGTGTTGCTTGAATTTGGTAAGATAACAGAGTGTGTAAATGCTATATGCTGTATGTTGTGTAATTGTTGAAATAAAATGTTGTATGCTATTGTAATTATTGTAGTGTGCTGTAAATGATGAAATCATTTAGGAAATAACTGAATTGCTGCTGCTATATGGCTGAATTCAGAAATTAGGGAAGGAAAATAGCTAAATGACTGCTGTGATTGATATGGGATGGCTGTAGTTTGCTGTAATAACTGGAAAACAGCTGAATGGTGCAGTTTTCCTTCATTTCTCTCACTCATATGTATCTCTGTTCGCTGGAATGCTGAAGACAGCTTATGGAGGTGCTGAAAATTTACAGCTGATTGTAGAAATTAGGGAAGAGAGCATAGGAAGGAGGTTGGATTGAATGAAGAAGAGCGTAATTGAAGTGATATACAAAAGGAGAAAGTATCAGAATACTTTAGGTTAATTAGTTTACCCAACTATTCTGGAAGACGAGGTGAGATACCCAAACCATGCTATAGGAGTTAGTAAATGTTTTATCTAATTGCAATCTAATTTCAATTCGTCTCTATTATGATTATGATGGTTATGATAACATTTATTTTATTTTTACTTCAATTTATTCTTGTATGAACATGTATACATGTATGCATATGTTTATTTCTAGAGTAATATTTATAATAGCATATGTCATGTTGGTTAAAAATGATTGCTATTGAGAAAGTGAAATAAGTCATATATGGGGGATAGACCTGCACAAGTAAAGACGAAAGACCTGACGAGATAAGTTTACACTCTCAATTCTAGATGTTGGGAATATGGACCCAACCTTGAATGAGAGAGCGACATCAATTCTAAAAGTTGGGAAGCTGGACCCAACCTTGAATTGGAAAGATGAAAGGGTGTAATAGTTTCTAGCAATCATATGACTTGTTTAAAGATGTTGAACTGACAAGAAGATGCAAAATAATGCTATGCATTTCTTACTATCAATATGGAATTTCAATATATTTTACCTATGTTAATATTAATGTTATGAAATTCTTAATTGTTAAACAATGTTATTATTATTTCTTATACATTGTTTGTGTATTTCGTTGAGCCATAGCGTATTAGCAGTGATTGTACTGCAGGGAAAGGGAAGGAGCTCGTAGGGCATTAAAGGAGTAACTGTTCTTTTTGAGTGTACATATGTTTTGGGTGTATAGATAGATCTAAAAAGAGATTTGAGTGATGGTTGTACAGGCTTTTGGGTATGTATGTAAATTTTGAAAGTTTCAGTAGAGTTTTGTATTTACTTGCATTACGTGCTTCCTATTGTTAAATATAGAACTTGATATGTTAGGAGAGTCTAAATAGATTTCTTTTTTACTCATCTGATTCTGACAGAAGTGGCTTAGAATGGGTGTCAGTAAGAAGGAGTCTATTTAGATTTTTTCCTTCTCTGTTATACTCCAGGTTGACCATTAGGGGTTTGGGCCAACTAGGGTGTGACACATATGAACACAGAAATGAGGGAATTGAAGACAACAACCCATGTGACATATGTACGACCCATGGGAATACACAAAATAGAGGAAATCAAAGCTGGCATCTTGTTTGAAAGTTATAAGTGCTTGTGGAATGCATGAAAGCCATAAAAGCCATAAAAGCCTGCATGATGACATCAGATAGAGGGGGGAGTTCTGCATCAGATTAGCTTCATTTTTTTCATGGTAAAAGAATTATTTTGCAGGCTGTTAAATTTCATGATCTTTTCATCTATAAATCCTTGGGGTTTGAGAAGGGCATGAATTCTCATTTACGTGGATATAGGGGTTGTTTTGACTTCATATTGTTGTCAGTTGACCTAGTTTGCAGTGACCTCCTTTATGTTTTTCCAACTTCTATATTGTTTGACTCCTGTGTTGATGCATACAAATTTTAGTTTATTTTCATTTTTTTATTGTAATTCAAATACTATAGTTTTTTTTTTTTTTTTAAATTTTTTTATGCTATCAATGATCATGAGTAGGTAGTGCTTAGGCATGGCAAACCTTGGGTGTGCTAGCTACTTGGTTTATTTGGTCTTTGGGCTACTGAGTGCTTCTCGGGTTGAGTTGGGCTGCTCGGTTTTGGGCTATGGTTATTTTGGGAGCTGCTTGCTCTAGCTCATAAATGCTTGAGCTGATGTTTAGCTCATTATTATGAAAAGTTATTCCACTTTTTAGCTCATTATGTAGAGTGGAATTTCGCCTTTTCCTTTCTCCGTGTCTCTTCGGTTTTTCTTCTCCTAGTTCTCCTTCCCGTGGCCTGTTCTGGTCCCCCTGGTTGCTGGTTCCGATCCCCTATGCTGCCCCTTCGCTTCCTCCCTTGGCTGCTTTTCCCGGTTTTCTGATGTAAGCAACTCGAAACAAAACTCAAAGAGAAAGTCAAGTAAATCAAACTCCACTTTTATTAAAAGTTTAAGACACTTCTTGGAGAACACAAAAGATTAAATGGAACACTAGATTTCAGAAAGAAAGAGCAAAGATCATCCAAAAACCAAAACACAAAGAAAAGTTAGCAACGAAATCAAACATAAAACAACTAAACACTATCCTCAGAACATCCTGCAAGAGGACTCCTCACATGTACCGAGTGTAGGAATATATTTAAGAATAAGCATTTAGATATGCAAACCAAGGGTCCACCACTGCAAAAGGGATCCAACTTCTACCAAACTCCTCCAGCAAATGCCACAAAAACAGCCACCAAATACCACCAAAACAGCCAACAACTTTTACCCATGGAACTTAGAAGAAAGATACAGGTGGAGTGGAACTTGCGTAGAGAAGAAAGATGTTAGAAGCCGAGACGAAAGGTTGGAAAGAGCTCGCAAGATTTCCAGAGGAGGTGGAAGAAGGTGGACAAAGCTCTCAAGCTTTTCCAAGAAGAACCTGCAGGTTATAGCAACTTTGCTCTCAAATATTCACCAACCCATTTCATCATAAAACATCTCATATATATAGGCAAGAGAGGGGAATTTTAACCGCCTAAAAAATCTTTCAAATCCCCATATTAAAATAATAGAAATAAAAGGCCAAAAGTTATTTTACTGAATTCCCAAAAGTCTCAGCAAAGGCAAGCAAAAAGGCCACGGATCCAGCCAAATACAGAGCCAAAGCCACGGCTTCAGCATAGGAAACCAGGAGGCATTTCTCGGGTCCAGCAGAAATCCCAAATGGCATAACAAATCTCAAGGAGAAGGCCACGGTTCCAACAGCCAAGCACAGGAATCCAACAGGTAAGTATCGGGACTTCAGCAACCAAACAACCATCACTTTTAATGAGAGAAAAGGGACCACAGGACAGAGAAACCAAAGCAGCCGTGGGAGGAGAAACCAGAAGAAAACTGCAGCAGCCCAAGAGGCAACAAGAAGAGGAAGAGGCAAGTTCCACTCACCTAAAAACTTGCACCTCATAATGAATTTAGGCTAAACATCAGCTCATAATGAGCTACACCTCTACATGATAATATTGAGCTTGCATCACTAAAATTTCAACAACTAAAGCTCAAAACCGAAATCAGCCAAGGCTCCCATAGAACTAGAAAACAATCGAAAGGATAAGGTGGACCCTAAAGCCGGCAAACCCAAGGTAAGCAAACCCAATCCTTTTCCTACCATGATCATTGGATTTACCACCATCATTGAATAACATAAAATAAAATAGCAAACATAACTAAATTTGTCCAAAACAAATAATGCAAGATAAATTAAAAGCAAGACAAATTAAAATGCATCAATTCCCCCCTGGTGGGAGAGGCTCATCTCCTGATGAGAAAGCTTCAACAGTTCTGTCAAATAGTTCTTGGTTTCGAATTTTTAGATCAGCAGCATCAATCCAGGTGCAGTCAGTTAAGGGACGATTACTCCATTTGACCAAAAACTTCTTGTGTTTGCCATTTCTTGTTTTAGTGATTTTCACATCAACCACATCTTCAATTTGATCTTCTTTATTCAGTGTTGAAGTGGAGAGTGGTAATGTTTCAATATCCACAGAATCACCTAAATTTCCTTCATATAAAGAAAGATCAGAAACATTAAATATAGGAGAAGTTCCAACAATAATAGGAATATCTAAAAGGTATGCATTTGTGCCCAGCTTTTTGACAATTCGAAAAGATCCAAATTTTTTTCTGCTTAGCTTCCCAAAAGTTTCAACAGGAAAACGTTGGCGGCGAAAGTAAGCCATTACTTTGTCACCTTCTTTAAAAACTATCTCTCTTCGATGTTTATCTGCAGCTGCTTTGTATTTGACATTAGCTATACAGAGTTTTTCAAGAACTTGCTGTTGGACCGATTTGATATGATCAAAAGATTCTAAATCTTCAGTACTTACTTTGTTAGGTAAAGACAAACCATTTCTATCCAAAATATGTGGAATAGACTGACCGTATAAAATTTCAAAAGGAGTTTTTCCTGAAGTTCTATTAACAGAATTATTATATGCAAATTCAGCTTGGGCAGAATTAAATCCCATTGAAAAGGTTTCTCACCAGCAAGACATCTCAAAAGGTTTCCCAAACTTCGATTGACAACTTTAGTTTGTCCATCGGTTTGAGGATGATAAGCACTACTAAACTGAAGAGTAGTGCCTAATTTAGCCCACAGAGTTCTCCAAAAATGACTTAAAAATCGAGTATCCCGATCAGAAGTAAAAGTACGAGGGACGCCATGAAGACGAACAATTTCTTTAAAAAATAAATCAGCCACATGTGAAGCGTCAGAAGTTTTTTTGCAAGGAATAAAATGAGCCATTTTACTAAAACGATCAACAACAACAAAAATAGAATCATGCTTTCTAGCAGTAACCGGAAGACCAAGAATGAAATCCATAGATATATCCTCCCAAGGTTTATTTGGAATTGGAAGAGGAGTGTATAAACCAGTATTTTGTGATGTTCCTTTAAAAGCTTGACAGATTTTGCATTGTTTCACTAATCTAGCAATTTGTTTTCTCATATGAGGCCAGAAATATTTTTTCTCTACCAAAGCAATAGTTTTCCCTTGACCAAAATGACCACTTAAACCTCCACTATGAAGTTCATGTACTAATTGCTCTCTTAAGGAATTATTTGAAATGCAAAGTCTAGAACCTTTAAACAAAAACCCTTGTTGAATAATGTATTGACCAGATGGATCAGTTCCTGAAGTAAGACAGACTTCCCAAATTTCTTTAAAGTCAGAATCACTGCATAAGTTTCCTTCAAAAACTCAAAAGAAGTAATAGTTGGGTAAATAGTTATTAACAAATGAGACCTCCGACTTAAAGCATTAGCAACCTTATTTAGAACACCAGTTTTATGTTTGATATGAAAAGTGTATTCTTGTAAAAATGAAACCCACTTGGCATGCCTCTTATTCAAATTTTTTTGAGAGCCCAAAAAACGAAGTGCTTCATGATCAGTATTTAAAACAAATTCTCGTTGAATCAGGTAACATCTCCAGAATTTTAAAGCTTGCACAATAGCATAGAATTCTAAATCATAAGTAGAATACTTAGATCTAGACTCATTCAGTTTCTCAATAAAGTAAGCAACAGGTTTTCCTTCTTGACTAAGTACAGCACCAATACCAATATAAGAAGCATCACAATCAACCTCAAAAATGATTTCAAAGTTTGGTAAGCTGAGAATGGGAGCTTGACTCATCTTAGTTTTAATAAGTTCAAAAGTTTTTTCAGCTTGTGGCGTCCACCTAAAAATCCCCTTTTTTAAACAATCGGTAATAGGAGCAATCAGGGAACTGAAATTTCTTATAAATCTTCTATAAAAAGAAGCCAAACCATGAAATCCTCTTACTTCGCTTATGTTTTTAGGAATAGGCCAGTTTTGAATTGCTTCAATTTTAATCGGATCAACTTTTATTCCTTCAGCAGAAACAATAAAGCCCAAAAACGTCAAACTTGAAGTCATGAAAGAACATTTTTTAAGATTGATGAAAAGCTTTTGTTCTCTAAAGATTTGCAACACTTGCCTCACATGATTTAAGTGTTCAGAATGGTGAATGCTATAAATCAAAATATCATCGAAATAAACCACAACAAACTTTCCAATGAGAGGTTTTAAAACATGATTCATAGTTCTCATGAAAGTACTTTGAGCATTTGAAAGACCAAAAGGCATAGCAAGCCACTCATACAAATCTTCTTTAGTTTTAAAAGTAGTTTTCCATTCATCACCAGGTCTTATTCTTATTTGATGATACCCACTTCTCAAGTCAATTTTAGAAAAAATTTTGGCACCACTTAACATATCAAGCATGTCATCAAGTCTAGGAATTGGAAATCGATATTTAATGGTGATTTTATTTATGGCTTTACTATCCACACACATCCTCCATGTTCCATCTTTTTTTGAAGTTAATAAAGCAGGCACAGCACATGGACTTAAGCTTTCTTGAATCAACCCCTTTTTTAACAGTTCAGATACTTGATTAAAAAGCTCAGAATGTTCAGTCGGACTCATTCTATAATGAGAAAGGTTAGGCAAAGTTATCCCAGGTATTAAATCAATATGATGTTGAATTTGTCGCATAGGAGGCAATCCAATTGGTAAATCATCAGGAGTCAGATCAGAAAACTCATCTAATAAAGCTTGTATTTTTTTTGGAATATGAAAAACAAGATCAGATTCTTTTCCAAAAACCAAATAAGCAACCTCAAAATGTTTCAAATCATTAGCATTTAAAAGCAGTTTAGGAGAGGTAATTTTGGCAACTGTGTTTTTCTTAACAGGTGAATCTGGCACATTCTTTTGTGGATGAAGAGTAAACTCTTTATTATTTTGCACTAAAGTATATGTGTTTTTTTCTCCATTGTGAATAGTTTTATTATCGTACTGCCAAGGTCGACCTAGCAAAATATGACAAACTTCAAGAGGTACAATATCACAAACAACTTGATCTTTGAATGACCCTCCAATAGATAAGTTAACAGTGCATTGCTTAGTGATTGGAACCTCACCTCCTTCTTTGAACCAAGAGATCTTATAGGATTTTGCAAGAGGTTTAGATTTAAGTTTAAGTTTGTCGATCAGTTTTTGAGAAACAAAATTTTCTGAACTCCCACTATCAATCATAAGGGTGCAAATTTTTCCTTCGATGGTACAAGTTGTTTTGAAAATGTTTCTTCTTAACCATCTGTCTTCTTTATCATTTGTTGTCGTTAGGACTCGTCGAATTACTAAAAAATCTCCACCTTCATCTCCCTCAACATCAATTTTCTCAACTTCATTGTCATTTTCAGATTCAGTTTCATCTACTTCTTCTTCTGAGTTTTCATCATTTTCAATGAGATTATTTCTGGGTGGGTTATTTTTCCTACAAGTAGCTGAAAGATGACCATAAAGCCCGCATTTATAACATGGTCCGATTATTTTAGGTGGATCAGATGGTTTAGTTCCCATAACCCATTTTCCCTTTTCAGAATTTTGATTTTCAAAGGTTTTAGTTTTCAAACCAGAAGTTCCTCCAAAAGTTTGAGGTTTAATTCCACCAGATGAACGTCGCTTATATGTTTCCACAATTTTACTGACCCTTTTCTCGTTGATGTTGCTTTTCCAGTTTTAATGCCATACGATAAGCCTCGTTAGTTTTAATAATATGATGCAGGTTGAGTTGATCTTGGATTGACCATTTTAAACCATTTATGTATCTTGAAATAGTTTTCTCTTCAGATTCTTCTAAGTCGTTTCGAGATTGAAGTTTGTAAAACATTTCAGTGTATTCTTCAATTGATTGATTTCCTTGTTTCAGATTGTTGAATTCTTGGAATATAGTTCGAGCGTGATCAGTTGGCAAAAATTTTCCTTTCATTTTCTCCTTCATTCTTTCCCAATTTTGGACTTTTTCTTTTCCCCTTCTAAGTCTATTATTTTGAAAATTTTCCACCATGTTAAAGCATGACCAGAAAGTTTTAAGCTAGCAAAGCGAACTTTCCGATTATCAGGTATTTCTTTCCACTCAAAAAATTGATCTATCTTCTCTACCCACTCAAGAAATTGATCAGGTTGTAGTTTGCCCTCAAAATTAGGAACATCAATTTTTATTCCATAATCCCAATTTTTTTGTTGTCTACGATGATTTCTAGGAACCTCCTCTTCACTTCCAGAAGTTTGATCATTAGGATTAGCATTTGCGTTGTTAACATTTAAGTTCTCAATTGCTTCAGCCATGTTATTAATTTGTTGTTGCAAATTATTTAGTTGTTGCAAAAGGTGTTGCCAATCAGCTGGATTATTAGCCATTTAGGAGAATAGAAAAGATTTGCCAAACAAAATAAAAAACAAAACCACCGAGGAAGAGAACTTGCTCTGATATCAAATTGATGTAAGCAACTCGAAACAAAACTCAAAGAGAAAGTCAAGTAAATCAAACTCCACTTTTATTAAAAGTTTAAGACACTTCTTGGAGAACACAAAAGACTAAATGGAACACTAGATTTCAGAAAGAAAGAGCAAAGATCATCCAAAAACAAAAACACAAAGAAAAGTTAGCAACGAATTCAAACATAAAACAGCTAAACACTATCCTCAGAACATCCTGCAAGAGGACTCCTCACATGTACCAAGTGTAGGAATATATTTAAGAATAAAGATTTAGATATGCAAACCAAGGGTCCACCACTGCAAAAGGGATCCAACTTCTACCAAACTCCTCCAGCAAATGCCACCAAAACAGCCACCAAATACCACCAAAACAGCTAACAACTTTTACCCACAGAACTTAGAAGAAAGATACAGGTGGAGTGGAACTTGCGTAGAGAAGAAAGAGGTTAGAAGCCGAGACGAAAGGTTGGAAAGATTTTCAGAGAAGGTGGAAGAAGGTGGACAAAGCTCTCAAGCTTTTCCAAGAAGAACCCGCAGGTTATAGCAACTTTGCTCTCAAATATTCACCAACCCATTTCATCACAAAACATCTCATATATATAGGCAAGAGAGGGGAATTTTAACAGCCTAAAAAACGTTTCAAATCCCCATATTAAAATAATAGAAATAAAAGGCCAAAAGTCATTTTACTGAATTCCCAAAAGTCTCAGCAAAGGCAAGCAAAAAGGACACGGATCCAGCCAAAGCCACGGCTTCAGCACAGGAAACCAGGAGGCATTTCTCGGGTCCAGCAGAAATCCCAAACGGCATAACAAATCTCAAGGAGAAGGCCACAGTTCCAACAGCCAAGCACAAGAATCCAACAGGTAAGCATCGGGACTTCAGCAACCAAACATCCATCACTTTTAATGAGAGAAAGGGGACCACAGGACAGAGAAACCAAAGCAGCCGTGGGAGGAAAAACCAGCAGAAAACTGCAGCAGCCCAAGAGGCAACAAGAAGAGGAAGAGACAAGTTCCACTCACCTAAAAGCTTGCACCTCATAATGAATTTAGAGCTAAACATCAGCTCATAATGAGCTATACCTCCACATGATAATAATGAGCTTGCACCACTAAAATTTCAACAACTAAAGCTCAAAACCGAAATCAGCCAAGGCTCCCATAGAACTAGAAAACAGTCCAAAGGATAAGGTGGACCCTAAAGCCGGCAAACCCAAGGTAAGCAAACCCAATCCTTTTCCTACCATGATCATTGGATTTACCACCATCATTGGATAGCATAAAATAAAATAGCAAACATAACTAAATTTGTCCAAAACAAATAATGCAAGATAAATTAAAATGCAAGACAAATTAAAATGCATCATTTTCTGTGTGGCCTTTTCGGGTGTTGTTCTGGAATAATTTATGGCCTTTTATTTCCCCTTACCTGATTGATTCGGTTGGAGGTGGAATGGTTGTTTGGCTGCCCCCTTCTCTCTTATAAATTGGAGATGTTTTGAAACATAAAAGGTTGTTGATTTTAGAGCAAAGTCTCTACAAAAACCTGAGGGTTTCTTCTTTGGAAAAGCTTGAGAGCTTATTCCATTTCTCTCTTCCTCTTCTCTATTTCGTCTTGGGCTTCTAACCTCTTCTTCTTTCTGCAGGTTTCACTCCACTTGTTTCTTTCTTCTTGAACTATTAGAAGGTGTTTGTTGGCTGATTTGGTGACATTTGCCGAAGGGGTTTTGTTGGACGTTGGATCTTGTAGCTGTGGTGCACACTTGATTTGCAAGCCCTTAAGCTCTTATTTTACTTTGCCTACTTTTCGTTGCATGTGAGGAAACCGCTTGCCGGTTGTTTTGAAGATAGTGTTTTTAAATTTTAATTTTGTTTTGGTTGTTTGGCTTCGTTGTCTTGGTGTTTGTTTGGATGTCATCATTCTAGTTTGAATTGAGTTTTGTTCTACTAGTCCTAGTGTTCTCCAATTTTGGCTCTTTCTTTCTTGTTTGCCTACACCATGTGTGCATTTTGAGATAGTATGCCTGTGAAGCCTCTTCAAACTTCCATCTTCTTACTTGAGCATGTCCTGCATTTGCTTGATACTTTATGCTTTACAACTATTATCTTATTTACTTATATTATATGCTGCTTCAAGCCAAGCAATACTTTACATTGCTTACATGGATTTAATGTCAATAGATGAGTGAGTACCTCTTTCGTTTTCCTTTTCACTTCTCATTTTGTTATTTTTGACGTGGTTTGAATCCGATATACACTTGACACAGATGAGGGAATTATAATTTTGGCTCATTTTACTTGGCTGCTATTTTATCTAATTTCAGGTTTTTTCTACCTTCGGGTTTGTTCATAAGATTGCCACATTCGAGAAAACAGCTGGTTTTCAGGTAATAACTGCACTTATTTGTACTTTTACTGCATTGGATTCTCAACTTTTTCCTCATGAGATATGCACGCCCTTTTCTTTAGGCATTAGTCCAGTTTTCGGATTCAGAAATTGCATCTACTGCTAGAAGTTCCCTGGATGGGAGGAGCATCCCAAGGTATTATCTGATTTCCATGTTTTAATTTATGCATTGAATGGTAAATGATGATCCCTTTGCCTGCACAACTAGATACCTCCTGCCGGAGCATGTTGGTGTTTGTACGCTTCGTATAACCTTTTCAGCACATACAGATTTAAACGTGAAATTTCAAAGTTGCAGGAGTAGGTAAGCAATTCTTTTAGTATGTCTACTTCATTGTTTTGCTGAAGCAATATTTCAGGGCCTCGAACTGTGTTGTAATTTATAATAATTTATCTTGTTTTTATGAGCTTCTTTCTCTAATGCTTTATAAGAAGCTAAGAGTTTGAAATTTGATAGAAGCTTCAGAATGTCCTCAAGCTATGTAATTCAATTATTTTAGAGCTCTATCATATCGTTTGAGTTTATTTTTCTGATGATTTTATTTCTCTACAAATTTTGCTATTCAAACATGCAATCTCTGATTTGCCACAACTTCATTTTTGGAATATTCATCCAGAATTTTCATAACGTTTTGGATCATTTTTCATGTCTTTATGTAGGGACTACACTAATCTCAACATACCTGTGGCTCCTTCAGCTATTGATGTAACTGGGCAGGTGAGTCATGGTGAATTAGTGATTTATTGTTTATTTAAATGTTTTTTATTCATATATATATATATATATATATATATATATATATATATATATATATATATATATATATATATATATATATATATATATATATATATATATATATTATTTGGAAGCGATAGGGAAATTGTTCCATGGCTTTTACCTGCGGGTGTCAGCCTCTCCCTTCTAACTCGAGTTGGCTTTGAAGATACTTTTCATCTATCATTCTAGCAAATAACTTCAATTGACTCTGATAAAATTTCCTAAATTTCATAATCTTGATCCGTTCATATTTCAACACGTTGTAGACTTGGCCTATATTAATATGCTATATGTTTTATTTTGTTCGCCAAGCATCTTATGATGTATTATTCTCTATGCAGTCTAGCGGCCAGGATGCTATGAAACAAGAGTCAGAAAGCAATGTTCTTCTTGCTTCTATTGAAAATATGCAGTATGCTGTCACCATTGATGTTCTACATGCAGTAAGTTTCCGCACTCCATTTGTAGATACTAAAAGCTGAAAATAGGAGTTATGCTGACTTGTTACTGCTCTTTTATTAGGTCTTTTCTACAGTCGGTTTTGTTCAAAAAATAGCAATTTTTGAGAAGAATGCTGGTTTTCAGTGTTTGATTCAATACCCAGGTAAATATGAAATTTCAAATTCATAAACCTTCCATTCTTATTTTACAGGCCCAGCATCTTCAATTTAAAAATATGTTCAGCTTCATTACACTATTTCTTCCCTTTATGATTGCAAATATCAGAAAAATGTCAGTAAATATGATGTTTCAAGTTATTGTTGACGGTAACTTCCGCAAAACAGCCGGCCCAAACCCACAACTCAACTGCATCCACGTTCGCCTCAAACCGCTCCCCACGATCTCCTATCTCGACACAAAAATGACTCCTCTCATTCGGATGAAATACACACATAGAGAAGAAGAGTTCGGAAGCTTACTAAAGACGATCAAAGCCTGCTCTCATTCGACGATTGATCTTGCCAACCCGACCTTCCTCCGGCCTCCAACTCCTACCCGCGATTAAGGAGAAGATGACTCAGGCCACGACATCCAACCCCCTGCTCCAAATCCCACTGCCTTGCCCTAAGCCGACATTGCTTCTTCCTCTGCACTCGACGACCCCATAGCCGACCTTCGCCGACCAAGGACCCGTCGCTGACCTCAGCCGCCCGAATCGTCGCTGACCTCAGCCGCCCGAATCGTCTCCGCTGCCAAGCCTGTCTGCCGCCTTGCTCGTGCGTGTCGCTTGCCCTAGCCCGATGTCTCCCCTCGCTCTCTTTATTATATATGTATAATATTACACATAGTATATTATATATATTATAATATAATAGTTTGATAATATATATAATGTTATAATATATATTAACATATAAATTTTATATTATATTAATATATTAATATAATAGTATAATATAACAGTATAATATAATGTTATACTAATATAGTGTCATATTATATTAATATAACATTATAATATAATGTTATATAATATTATATATATATATATATATAGAAGTCCTGGGGTTTGATTCGGTCCCCTGAAGCCCTCGATTGTCGTGCTTATCCGACTGAGGGATTAAAGATTTGAATACCCAATCTCCTTGTCGTTGATTCGCTTCGGCCGAGTCGAGCCAAAAAGGCAAATGTCCTCCTTACCTCTCAATGCCGGGAAGGGGTGCTGGAAGGTTGCTGGATTTTTCAAGGAAATAAAAAATATTTTTTTAAATTAAATTTAAATGAAAAAAAATAACAGGTACCACAACAAAAAGATTTGAAGGAAGTTCCGGGGTGATTTGGTCCCTTTAAGCCCTTAGCTGTCGAGCTAATTCGGCCGAGGGAGCGCAGACACTAATGGACTCAATTCTCTGAATCTCCTATCCTTTGATTCGCTCCGGTCGAGTCGAGCTAAAAGGGAAAATGCCCTTCTTACCTCCCGTCAGCGGGGAGGGGGTGCCGGGAGCCTGCTTGATTTTTCGGGGAAATAAAAAATATTTTTAAGAATAAATTTAAATGAAAAAAATAATAGCTTTTGCAACAAGAAGATTTGAAGAATGCCTCAGTGTTGATTCGGTCCCTCGAAGCCCTTGGCCATCGAGCTAATCCAGTCGAGGGAGCGTAGACACTAAATCACTAATGGACGCTCTCAATCACCTCGTCGTTGATTCGCTCATGTCGAGTCGAGCATAAAGGGCAAATGCCCTCTTTACCTCTCGGCGCCGGGGAGGGGACGGCTGAAGGCTGCCAAATTTTCAAGGGGACAAAAATTACCTTTTAAAATTAAATTAAATTATTAAATTAACGGGTTCCACACAATTTTAAGACTCGAAGACTACTAATGGGATCGGTTCGCTCTCCCAATCTCCTTGGCGTTGATTTATTCTAGTCGAGTCGAGCCAAAAGGGCAAATACCCTCCTTACCTCCCGGCGCCAGGGAGGAGACGCCGGAAAGTTGCCGAATTTTTTTTCAAAAATTCGGGACTCAGCCAAATTTTTGGAAGGCAATCGTCGACAATCATTTGCAACCGATTATCATCAATCAAAGCTTCTGAAGGCCAATTTGAAACCTGACAACGTCTCGAAGCCCTTGGCCATTGATTCGCTTCGACCAAGAGGACCTAAAAGGGCAAATGCCCTCCTTACCTCCCGACGCCGGGGAGGGGATGCCGAGAGTATAATACCCAGTATTTGAAATAAATGTAAGTATAAACTTCCTCTTAATATTTATTTATTTTCATTAAATTCTACTTTTAAATCCGAGCATTTTTGACATGTAGAAGTATACGTAAAGTATGAATCTAATTGTCTAATTTAATTAATTGTATAGCTAATGTATTTAACTGTTAGTAATTAACTGTTTAGGATTATAACAGTTAATGGAAATCTAAGTATTAGGTTTATGCACGATTAATGCATTTCAAATTTTATTTCCCTAATTCCACTTAGGCTAGCATGCATTGGTTGATCTTTCCCTTAATTCATCTAACGGTTAGCAATAGAGCAAGAACTTAGTGGAATTTAGAATATGTATATTATAATGTATGGTGGAGTCATGTGTTTGAATCATGTGGCTGAGAGTAAAGCTTAGTGGAAAGATAGTGGAATGTGTAGTATATTAATTAATCAAATAACTAAAAGCCTTTGCATTTACTCATTTCATTTTCCACTAGCTGGAAGTTCGAATGAAGTATCCTGCAAGCAAGGAGACGGAGGTGGGTCTGCCGTATGTGGGTGATGTAGCTATTAGAATAGGAATTGAATTCAGATTTAAGTAGGAAATCATGTAAGGGCTGCTGCAGAAAATTTCAAAAATCAGGTGAGAGCTGTTGTGGGTTACTTACATCAGTATTTTCTAAGATAAGGTTTGCTAATACTAGTTTTTGGAAGTCATAAGATATTTTTTAATGTCTAGTTGCTGAAATCAGGCTGCATAAATCAGTGGTTGTTGGTTGAAACTAGTAAGGAAAAGAGAAATAAAGGGAAAGAAGTAGAGAGGAAATTTTGAAGGAAAAAAAAAAAAAGAATTTGAGTTGAATTAGGAGAAATGTGGTAGAGATGGTGTACAAGAGGAAGAGAAATCCAACTCTAGGAGAATCAATTCCTAGCGAGGAGAGATACCCAACGAAGCATAAGAAATAGTAACAATTTTATAAAATTGTAAATTGATATTTATCATGTTTATGATAGCATTTTTTTTGTTTTTCACATGATAGCATGTATTTCAATTAATTACAATTGGTTCATATATGGATTATGCATGTAGTTGATTAAATTGTTTCTATGATTATGGAATGTACCTGAAAATGAAAGAGAATATAAAGTGATTTAAGCCATATGTTGGGGGATAAGCCGCACAAGTAAAGACGAGAGACCTGACGAGGTAAGCCTATACTCTAAAGTCTAGAAGTTGAGAATTTGGACCCAACCCTGAATTGAGAGAACAACTTCAATTCTAAAAGTTGGGAAGCTAGACCCAACCTTAAATTGAGAACTTGAATGGTTGCAAAAGCTTGTAGTCATCATATGACTTGTTAAAAAGGGTGTTGAACAATTAGCAAGATGGAAAGTACTGCTATATTTTCTTGTGATCCTTATGTAAGGTGCTCTAACCATGTTATCATTTAGTCACTAATGTTATGCATTTCTTAATTGTAAAATATTATTATTAATTCTTATACATTGCTTGTGTATTTTACTGGGTCATAGCTCATTGGCAGTGGTTGTACTGTAGGTAAGGGAAAAGAGCCTATAGGGCATTAAGAGGAGGTGATCGCTCCTTTTGGTGTAAATATATTTTGGTATATAAAGAGATCTTAAAGGAGATATGAAGGATAGCAATATAAACTTTTTGTAAGTAAATTTTAAAGGTTTTAGTAGAGCTCTATATTTGTTTTAATTATATTTGATGATCAGTAAAGTACATTACATGCTTCCCATTATTAAGTTTGGAGTTGATAGGTTGACATGTTAGGAGAATCTAAATAGATTTCGTTTTACTCACTTTATTCCGAAAAGTAGTAGCTTAGAATGGGTATTAATAAGGAGTCGATTTAGATTTTCTTTTATCTGTTATACTACAAATTGACTGTTAGGAGTGGTAGGCCAAACTGGGGTGTGACAGAGAGGTTGCCGAAATGAAAACTGACCAATGACATCCAACATCTTAATTTGAACAAATTTAATCATTCTAAATGATTTAAAATTATATGATTAATAAATAATAATTCCAATAAAAAAAAGAAGGGGTCTACACCATCAAGTCGAGCAGGAATTTCTAATTAATTGGAACATATAAAATGAGACGGAGGTAAAGTGTTTTTGTTTACCTAAACCATTGAACAAATGATAGTGCAACTATTAGTGGTAAGGAGTCGGCTTAGACACCTTTCTCTTTATTCCGAAAAGTTGTGGCTTGGAATGGGTATTAGTAAGGAGTCAGTTTAGATTTTTCCTTATCTATTATACTCTTGATTGATTGTTAGGAGTGGTAGGCCAAATTGGGGTGTGACAGGGTCGTCGAAATGAAAATTGACCAATGACCCCCAACATCTTAATTTGAAACAAATTTAATCATTCAAAATGATTTAAAATTATATGATTAATAAATAATCATTCCAATAAAAAAAGAAGAAAGGGGTCTACACCATTAAGTCAAGCAGGAATTTCTAATTAATTGGAACATATAAAATGAGAGGGAGTTAAAGTGTTTTCGTTTACCTAAACCATTAAACAAATGATAGTGCACCTACTGGTGACATATAAGATAAATGTTTGTGACAATCAAACCAGAGAATAATATTGAATCAATCTAAATCAGACAATGTAAATTGTGTTAATAGCAAGTGACACAACCTTGTTTTAAAAATTCAAGGAAATTAACATTTGATTTTGACTTTAATTGATTATTCGAGGAGATTTTGGCAATGTACAATTTTGAGATTACATGAAATCAAAGCATATTGATTTTACGCATGTTTTAGCCAAATCAAAATCATGCCACTATAGTCTTTGCTTGAAAACATTTATCATGCATCTCCTCTCATCTTAGTAATGTATGTTTAGAGTTGGTTATTTAAGAATTTTGAGAAAACTTCATTCAAACTAAGAATCTTAGCGGCATTCTCTTTCTATGTAATCAACCTTTTATAGTAATAAGTCTCTTTGCAATGATGAGTTTTGATGCACAAGAGTCATTCTATTGTCCATTAGATCTACATGATGTTCTTCAGTCAATAATTTTGGTGAGGTATATTTGAAGAGTTATGTCAATGCTATGAGATGTCTCTTTTGACACAAATACACTAGATGACTCCTATGCTATTAGGATCTTAATAAGAGCCTTATGTAGCTTCTTTTTAGCACTCTTATGTGATAATTACCTGTCATTCTGTTAGGAGGTATGCCATGATGATCAGAGGCTTGAAGATCACTTGTTGGTTCAGGAAATTTATAGATATAATGAGGTCATGATTCATTTGATTGTGTACAAATGTACTAAAGTTAGGACTCAACCTTGATTTAACAAAATGTTTCACTCCAAGAAACATTACAAATTTATTAAAAATATTTTAATGCCACAGGTGGTGGGAAAAATTTGTCACCACGTAGATTTTGATTTCTCCTATTTTGTATTCAAATACTGCATTAAGAATAAAGTACAATCTCGAGAGACTGACACAATATTCTATAATGGATTCAATATCAAATTAGGGTTTTGAAAACTGATATTTCTATAATCAAACATAGTTCAAAGAATAACATATCATCTCAAAAGATGAACATGAAATTCTATAGAATATGTTTAAATTTAGAAATACGTTTTTTAAAAAAAGTTTATTCATTCTTTTATTTAGATATGACAAGAAGAATATTATATCATCTTGAAAGACGAACATAAATTTCTTCAAGATATCCAAAGGCAAGAATGAGTTTTATAAAATTCATCATTTCTAAAATTGAATATAACAAACAGGATATTATATTTTATCTGAAAAGATAATAATAACATCCTACAAGTATATTTAAGATTAGAAATGAAGTTTTTAAAGACATCTGCATTCCCAATGATTCTTCCCTTATTTTATATGAATAAAACAAGGTTTATTTTAGTCTGGGGTTCTCAAATCCCTATAAGAGCAAGCTCCTATAGTTAATTACATCCTAGGAGGAATGCTCCTAAGAAAACTCTCGATTAAAGCAGTGATTTCATACTCTTTTGACTGCAAAGTAGAAGACAAGGAACAGAAGTAAGGAATTTTCAAGCAGAAAGCTCATTGTTGAACATTTATTAGCGAGTCAAAGGAGGAAAAGTAGGAGATGCCGGATTTTTAGAAACTCAGAGGCGACCTCAGTCTACCCTATGTTGGGCTTTACATTTTAAGAGAGAAATTTTATGTTTAAGTTGACATTTTATTAGAAATTTGAGATTATATTCCCGAAGGGCGAGGACTTAAGATCTAAAAAAGAATCTGCCTCAGAACCTAAATCTAATTTGGGTACTATAAAATAGTGACCCGAACCTAACTAATGAAGTGCAAATCTGGACTTACCCCGGCCTGGATTGGGGAGCCAGCTAACCACCTAGGCGCTTTAAAACCATGTATCCAGTCTCTTATGAAAGATGGGTAGGGATGTTGTTTAGGTTTTAATGAATTGGGGGCCGACATCTAAGACAGACCCTAATTGGCTCCTCAACTTATGTAGGGTGAAAAAATGTCTAGAAATGCTATTAATATTTTAGACTCTTTTTAATTTGTATCTAATGCAATGCATGCTAATTGACTCGAATGCATAAAATGAATATGAAGCAGTTTTAAAATTAAGCTTAAAAATAGTTTTTTCCCTAGAGATTGTACAACTTCCCCTTGACAGAACTGTACCCTCATAGGTCAAGTGGTCTGCCAGAACCCGTAGGCGGGGAGGTGCCTAACAAGGAAGAGAAAGTAATAATATGCTTATGCTGGCTCTCGGCGGTCCCGAGCTTACTTCTTAGGTCGTTAGAGTTACTATGTGAGCCTAAAAATTTTTATTAAAATTACAAGTAGAAGAATTTTAAGCGTACCCTTACGAAAAAAAGCACTCCGATTTGTATCCAGGCTAAAACAAAACACGTCATGCAATGGCCCTAAAAAAAACTACTGCACAAACAATATAAACAATCAAATTTAATAAATTTAAAAATATAATATCCAATGTACAATGTCCATATTACACCTAGAATTTGCAAAAAAGTAAAGTGGTCGGGCACCACTAACAACAAACCTGGATTCTAATCCTAAGAATAACGCAAGTGATTTTTGAACTGGGATAGACTGTTCCTTGAATCTTTATTTCTTCGTCTTCTTTCTTCAATCTTCTCGTTCTGTCTTTTCTTCTTCTACGAGCTTCTCGGGTCCGCTGGGTTCTGGATATCCAAATGAAAAGAAACTCATCCCTAAGAGGGGTATTTTCTTTTCTATTTGGATATTTAAATCATCCTAATCTGGCTTTCCAAATAAAAGAGAATAATCCTTTAAGGTATATTCTCTTTTCTTTGGATTCCAAATTGGATGTGCTATCCCATTTTCAAAATCACTTTCACAATTTTGACTTTTAATACATTACATTTACATTCATATTTACATCACATAAAGAAAAAGAAAATCTAGACCACCTGCAGGGTTATCCTAAGCAAAAATCATCCCAAGCAGTTATATATGAGCATTTAAATTAAATCACTCAGGCACACTTGGCCACACTCTTTTTATTTGGGGGCTAAGCAACTGGAGCACCTGTAGCATTTATATAATTATTAATTAATTAGCCCCCTTTACTGCCCTGCACGAGTGTGGCCACCTGCATAAAATCTTGTTAACAACCAGATCGCTCCTAACCTACTGGTAATCTAATCGTCAGTCAAACCACAACACAGAATGCAGTATAAATAAATATACAAACACACCAACAATTTTACCAGCATGCAATAAAACTCGAGAAAAAGCTCGTCACAATGCAGTAAGGAAATAAACACCGCCCTAACCTAAAACTAAAGTCGGTTGTCCTAACAAACAATTCTAAGTATGTGCAACAGGTTATGTGATTTTGATATGTCCTATATAGGTTAATTATTGACTAAAGTTTTCTAATTGATTGAATTTTAGTTTAAAGATATTCACTAATCTTAAGGTGAGGTGTCACTAAATTTTCTATGTTTTATGTTTCTATTCTAAAGTGTGTATGCATCCTAAGTCTAAGTTTTCTAAGACTCGGTCCTTAATTTTTGTCCTTAAGTGTCACTACTGTTATATAAGTGAAAATCTTTGTTATTACTAACCCTTAGGACTTTTCGCACGTAGAAATAGGATTTAAGGATCTACGATAAAATAAAAATAAATCTAATAAATTGAAGTTACTACAAGGACCTAAAAGGGAAAGGTTAACGCAAACCACATTAAGGTGGCCCTAAAGGTTTTCTAAGTTTAGAATACTCACAATCACCGGGGGCTACAACCCGGTGGTTCCGTCCGTAGCACCTCTACCCGGTTGGATAGAGGCGACTGACGTCATTAGCTCCTTGTCCTTTTGTTCCCTCGACCGGTACCATTCATCGCAGTTCATGCAAATAAAGAGAATAAAACAGAAAAAGCAGGGAAAAACAGGGATTAGAAAGCACACTTAATAATTAATAAGGAAATAATTGAAATTTACTGAAAATAAAAGATGTACCTTTCTTCGGGCTTGGACACCGGCTTTGTTGACTTTGCTTTTGAACATTTCACTTCTCTACTTCTTTCAACACACAAGTCTTATCTCTTAAATTATATATACTTTTCTATCATCACACACTTTTGCTTCTTAACAATCTAACTTTTAATTTTCACTCTTCCAAACACTTTATTCTTCAACATAAACCCTTCTACACTCACCCATATCTTAATCTCACAATCCAACCTTTCTCTTCACTTATCCCACTTTTCACATCGTTTTCCCAAAAAAAAAATCACACAAACACCTTTCTCACACAATACCCTTCGTATATTTCTTCCTTCAATGCAAATACATTTCATTTTCAAATAAACACCCAACAAACTATTTTTCGACACAACATTTTCTCTAGCACATATATATACATTTCCCTCAAAATCATATACTTTACCTTTCATATTTCCCAGCCATCACTCTTCAAAAATCTACACTTTTATCACAAATCACCTTTCAAAAACACATACAACTTCATCACATCACTCTTTCCAAGACAATTTATTTCTCCTTCCAATTTCCATACACAAGTCACTTAGCTTTTTCACATGAAGACTCCATACACTTCACCAATAATTCAGAATTAACAACATATTCCTTAGCTAATGTAAAGATATTGAATTTTCAATCAACATCTATTTTGAGAGAAGGAATATTAATGTCTTCTTAAATTAATATTTCAAAGAAAGAGTTTATTTATTTATTTATTTATTTTAAATCATGAGAACCAAGAAGCATGTCAATCCGAGAATGGTAAAATGCAACACTAGAACAAAACAAGATGAGTTATTAAGAAGAGCAAAAATTCATCTCTATTCTATCTCTATTTTATTCATTGCCTTACTTTTGAATGTAGATATCTATAGAATGAGTAAATTTAACTTAAATGCTTATGTAATGTTGAATGAAACAAAAAGGTTCATATAACGTTTCTCCAAAAATTCATAAACTACCATTGTAGTAAAAAAAATTTCTTATACATTGTATATACATAGATAGTGGTAAAGTTTTGGAGTGTAAAGCATATGTAAATGTATATTAGACCCAACTATACATTATTATATTAGAGGGATGATTTCTTCTAATAAAAAAAAAATCGAAAGCCTTGAAAATATCTTTCAAAACAAAAGGTTTCATTTCATACAAGTTTCATTTTGAGAGAAAGAAAGTAGCCTCAACTTTTATTTTAGATTTGAAATGATCAAAGTTTGCTTTACTCAAAAGAAACATAAACTATTTTTTATTTTTTCAAGAAAGAGAAACTCATAAGAAGAAAATTTCTAAAACTCATTTTAGATTTTCTCTAAACAATCATGGCAAAGGATAATCTTTAGTAGAGTTTACCAAACACTTTTTATGTAAAAAGATACAGATTTCTTGATGAAAAATAAATTGAATATGCAATATGCTCAAATCAATTGAAGTTTCTCTAAGAATCTTATTGTTGACAATTATTGAAATCTTAATATTTCAATCAAATCTCCATCTTCTACAAAATATAAAGAGAAATGGGAATATTTATTTTTTTGATCTTTGATGACTGGTATAATAAAGAAATAGGTTAGAATGGAGAAGAAAGAGATCAAGAAGAAGAAGAATTACTCAAAGTTACCTTCGGCTAAGACTTACGACGACGGCGAGGTTCTCGACTAATGTTCGTGATGACGACGAGAGGAAGAGAAATGACTTCAGGCGACGTCGGTTGGGCAGAGAAACGAGGGAGGATGGGAGTTTCGTTTGACCTTGGACTTCCTGAGATTTGCAAACTCAGTGGCGACGGGTTGGAGGGGCGAACGGCCTTGGTGTCATATGAGAGCAGTTTCTCCTGGGGTATGCGGGCTGAGAGGGCTTCGTGCGAATTGATTGTGAGAGAGGTAGCGACGATGAGGCTGGAGTTCGGTCTGTGCGACTGGAGTGAGGCTTCAGAGTGGTTTATTTCGCCTGGAACTTCTCACGCCAACAGAGGAAAGCACGATGGGGAGAAGGCTTGGTGATTTCTGAACTGGTGAAATGCATAGAGTGGGCCACTGTTTCGTCTGGGTTGTGCGAATTCAAGGAGTGCCGGAGTGGGGGATTTCGCAAATTAGAGTGAGGGAGAGAGAGTTCGGAACTGCAAGGGGAGATCGTGGGGAGTGCGAACTACTCTGTGCGAACTAGAGAGTCGTGTGAGAGTGGGGAGTTCAGAACTTAAGAGAGGGGAAAGAATTTTTGGAACTGCCCAGAGAACCGAGAGCTTCGTGCGAATTTAAAAGGAGATAGGGAATTTTTGAACTGCTAGGGGGCGGTTTTGTGCGAATTGGAGTAAGAGAGGAGCAGTTCACGAAAATAGAAGGAAATGAGGTCGGTTTAATGAGCCTTAATTGCACTATTCTCTCTCCCGATTTTAAAATCAAAAGTTTAGATTAAAATTTGATTTAGAGAAGGATCCAAAGGGCTGAGATTGAAACTAATTTTTAGGAGACTTTGGATAAATGATTTTGGGTACGTGTATCTGAATTAAATTTAATAGAATTGATTTTGATTTCGATTTGATAAATAAAAAAAAAATGAGTCTTTATTAGATGGAAATCGGGGTTTGATTGATAACTGATTTGAGATAAATAATGTATCAATTTGATCGAAAATAAATTAGATCAAATTAAATGAGTCAATTAACATTGATGAATCATAAATTGAATTTGATTTGAGCTCGTTTGGAGTTGAATTGAAATTGGATTGAATCGATTTTGATTCGGATTGAGTGATAGGCTCGAGTCGATGCTACGTCAGTGGGCATCCACTTAAGGGAAATCCTATGGGGGCGACGTCTATACTAGGTTAGGAAGACCTAGGTGCTAGAATTGAATTCGGGGAAATTGACCTCGAAAAATGAGGTCAACAACAGGATCCGCAACATGTGTACAAGCGGACGAAAGGCTCGGGCATTTTTCTAAAAGAAAAATTACTTGCATAAATGGATCATATTTAAATATTTTAAAATGCTCCTTATATATTAAATATGATCCCCTAAACTGAAATGCTACCACCCTGCATATGTGCTCCGACAAATGCAATAAATTTCTAAGCACCAATGTCCTGGAATGCTGCGCAGGGTCAAATGCTTACTAATGTAATATTCTATTTTCAAAATAAATATAACTCGCATGTGCTCCAATCGTCACATCTGAGTCTCAAATCCAACGATTCGAGAATGCTGTGTGGGTCTAATATTCAAGTCTCCTCCTCGAAAGGACTAAAGTTGACACGACTTGAATTATAAAATGCCTCACAAATTCCTACAAGAATGCAAGTGACTTTAATGTCACCCCGATGATGGCCGTTTTGAAAGTAAATATCAACCGAAGGGGTCAAATCTCAAATCCAACAAAAGTCTAAATTCTTGAAATGAAATCTTTCACTTAAAAATTTGAAACTAAAAATCATTCACCTCCCGCAACCATTTGTCGGGGGTGATAAATTTGAAATTTATCTCAGCACACAAAGAGCGAATGCATGTCGATTGTATCACTACAAATCATCCTCAAATAGTCTCTTGACAGCAGGGACGTGGCACGTGCCCTCTGATCGGGTGGTTTTGCCCCAAAATGGCACCATTATATTACGATCACGGCCAAAGTCCGTATGTTCCTTAAAGGCTTCAAACCCTTGAGTATGAATCATAGGGTATATTCAATAGGCACAAAGCCCACTGTCAGCTAAGGTGAATTCATATTTATCCCCTTAGACAAACATCAACCCAGGTCTACAAGGTATTCTTGGACGAAACAACCATGCATGCCGATAAGGTACCTTCTGTCAGGTTGGGTCGACTATCTCCTATGACTAAGTAGACCAGAGATTATGACAGCTCGGGATGACGGAATCATGGGATTTTGATCTGGCTCGTCTTTATTCCCCTCACCACCAGTTTTAAGTTTATGGTGATAAACTCTAAATTCCAAAATTCAAAATCCTAAAACTGTTGCTATTATACGATAGGTTCATAACCTATGTACCGCTTTAATAACTAGCCTTAATCAAAAGTTCTCTCTTGTTATCGGGAGGGGTAATTAACTATAGGGGCTTGCACCTATCAGAAACCAAAACTCAGATCAAAATGTCCTTAAAAATGAGGGCGAAATCTCTGGGTAATGTCTTATCTATAAAACCTAATATGCCTTCAAAAAATTCACCTGGAACCTAATCTCGTTAAAACTCTCTTCCGTTGTCACAAACACTTAGAAAAATAGACGGATGTGCGGAAAGGCCAGGATGGCATCAAAATGGAATTTTCGGAGCCCACAGTTTGTAGACTAATCAATTATTATTTTAATAGATATGGTATTGACAGTTTAAAATTTTTTTTCAGTTTTGTCTCATCGTTTCTTCACTTTATTGCTGAGTGACAGTCGAACATATTGAAATCTCTTCAAAAGGTTTCCCCACTAAGATAGGCAAGAAAACCTATTTTTAAAAATGTTTGCCGTTGGCACGCGCTGGATCCCTTTGGACCATTCATAATTTTCAATATTGTTTGCCTCGACTGTGCTTTTGTCAATTGGTTTAAGATATCGGACATTCTAGAAAATAGAAAAGATATTGACAGCGTTTCAATGTCATTTATGCACTGTTTATCAGACGTGATGAGGAATTTGTCTTCTTAGTTGAGATGCTTACATGAGGTTCACACAACAGTGGCAAACTTGTCCAAAAAAGGTATAGTGAGTTGTCGGTCCTTGCTGTTCATCCTGTTAAGATAAGCTGATTATATACTTGTCTTTTCTTATCAAATTCACTGGGCTTGTTAAGCTCTATGATGTCTTTGCATTTTCAAATGAGAACTAGGCAATTTGGGAATTTAGCCATTTTGATGGCAAGGCTGAAACTGATGTTTTTTTTTTCGAGGCCTATCTAATCATTAGATATGCATTCTTTTTAATTAAAGTTCCACCTGCACCTTCTATATTTTTTTCTAGTATGGCTGAAGATTAAATCAATAACATTCTCAAGTTGCTTTGTTATTTGAAATATTCTTTTTGGAGTTGATTTTGATTTCTATTTTGTTCTTTATGTTGCTACTAGGTGCGTAGCAGTGTCAACATTTATTTCCAAGTCCGAGGTTTGAGTCCTACAAAAAAAAAAAAAAAAGCCAAATACTATTTAGTAGCTCTGTTAATTAGTCTAAACTCTTTTGACCTTGCAATGCTCAAGTCATTAGCTGTGTTGATTTTGCACATGACAGACAATGTTTTATGAATAATTTGTTCCCTATGTACATTGCTTGTTTATTTATTAATTTTCGGTGTTTTGCCTGTGGCTTACATTGAAACTGCTGCAATGGGCAATGAATTACCAAACGGGTGATGCTTTCTTGCTTTCTATGCAGATGTCCAAACTGCTGTAATTGCGAAGGAAGTCCTGGAAGGACATTGTATTTATGACAAAGGATTCTGCAAGCTTCACCTGACATATTCACGGCATACTGATCTTAATGTGAAGGTAAAATGAATTGAACTTGCATTGTTAAGCAATCTGGTTACATAGCTGCCTAACTGTTCAAGTTAAAAGACTAGTCAATTAGAATTGCGTCCATCATAAAACTTAAGGATTAGGTCCCATATTTGAAAAATCTTGTGCTTGCTTTTAAGAAACACATTAGTAAAGTGCCATACAATCGTTACGATTATTTATCATCATACGTTGGCATTAGGAGTACTCATTGCTTCGCTATAGCATTTCATATTTTTAGCTACACCTTTTCGATTTGTCGTTGATGTTCTAACTAGTTTATTGCACCCAGATAAACAATGATCGTGGGAGGGATTACAGTGGAAGGAACACTGCCATTTCAGACAGCCAACCTTCGATCCTAGGACCTCAGCCTATTCCAAGACTGGGATACATGAGTATTCCATATCCACCAACGCTTCAGCCTGCTATGAGATGGAACAGTGGAGCAGCTGGGCCAATAGTACGTCCACTTTCTCATCCTCATGGTCAGATTTACATGCATCAGCCTGTAAAGATGCCTCCAGCAGTTCCAAGTGGGATGGTTCAGCTGCCTGGTCCTCCCATGCCACCTCAGCAGCCTTATTTTCATTGAAAAGCATCTAAGCGGTTGATGGAGCATCATATCATATTCTTTGTATTTTTTTTTTTTTGCGGTCAATATGACCTTTTGCTATATTCCCATATAATTCATTGGGTGCCATTTGAGTGGATTATAAGCCGGTATTATGAAATGAAGGTATGATTTTGTTGTGGACAGAACATTTAATACCACTTTCTTGCACATCTGCTACTTTTCTGATTGAATCTATAGAAATCTGCTCATTGGTCACCACATGGTTGTGATGCGAGATACTTTGTTTTCTCTTGATTGAGAATAAAAAACTCTAAAAACATTGTTTTTCTTATATGAAGCAAATCAAGGTTGTAAAAATTGAGATAGAATAAAAACGGATGTAATAAATATTAAATATATTTAAATAATAAGATAATTTTGTAATAATTATAAAATAATATAATTTTGGGTCTAAAAAATAAATAAATTTATGCATAAATAATATATTTTATAATTTGGATGTTAAATATAAAGTATTATTAATTTATATTATATATTTTAAATGTAAATAATTATTACTTTTGAATTTAAATGTAAATATCTTTCATCTTCAATTTTAATTTATATTTAATAGAAATTTAATTTATTTGAGCTGATGGTGAGTTTCTTTGGGAGTGTGTTTCTCATAATATGAGTGATTTGTATGAACAGATTGTGCTTACTTGAGAGGTGACTTTAATATATCTGCTTTGCAAATTGAGAATGATTTCCCTTGGGTGGGAATCTTCATTGTCGAAGTGTGTGGGGTTTGAGTTCTCTCATTGGGACATGTTAAATACTTATTAAATGCACGAGTAGGCATGTATAAGTATATATTTAGTTCCTTGATTCACTTGTCCCTTTGAAAGGAAAGTGATCAAAAGGACGAGTGAATTAAAGTTCAAGCCCAATTTTTATTGTAGTCTTGGTTGCCACATTGATTACTCATGATGATAGTGATGTGACACCTGTTATATCCTGTCAATATAAGAAGTGATATAGCACTTAATACTCTTGCACCTTTGAACACTTAATTGAATATTCATGCGTTATGAGTAAGAGGAAATGGATCTCACTAAGTTAGTGATGTAGATAGTAAAGTTTGTGAGGAGGATAACGATTCACCATTCCAAGGTTGAGATGGATAAGTAGCACCCTGACTGTTTGTGCAGTAAGGGGAAGGAAGTTGAGGTGGGTTCCCGTAAAGTCTATGGGTATACTAAGTTTATCATCCCTCCCTATTAAAGAAGGTGAAGGTTGAGTTGGGTAGAATGAAGGAGGTTAAAACATTGCCAAGTAGAGTTATGGACTCTCCTCTCCCATAGAACTTATTGTTATTGAAGAGGCAAGAACAAGTTTAAGGAAAGTGGTGCGCTTCTCGAGTTATGTAATGCCCCCCTGACATTGGTTAAAGTGAGATGAATCCCTCCTGGCTGACCAACATAGGAAGTAGTTATTTAGGAGGTAGCTTCTATTGAGGTCGCATCAACCTTGGCTTGAGTTGAGTTAATTGCTACCCCAGTAGAAGGTAAGAAGAATTACTTGCAGTTATTGGAATGGATTTTGTCTGGTGGATGAGTGTCTCCCTCTATCAGTGAATGTATAATCCACCTCCCTTGAGCAATTTATTTGATCATCCATGTGGGCTCCAAAAATTCGGCCCCGGCCTCCCCGACTGCTTTT
This sequence comes from Dendrobium huoshanense, assembly GCA_016618105.1. Lineage (NCBI taxonomy): Eukaryota > Viridiplantae > Streptophyta > Magnoliopsida > Asparagales > Orchidaceae > Dendrobium > Dendrobium huoshanense. The sequence continues at coordinate 5,020,512 of CM028344.1, read as the reverse complement.
ATGCTTTTTTCTTCTAGCAAGGGGGAGTTTTAACGGATAAGTTCCGGGGTAAATTTTAGAAGGCAGATGGATTTGTAGATAAGACACTACCCAGAGATTTCACCCTCATTTTTGCGAGGACTTTATGATATGAGTTCTGGTTTCTTATAGGCGCAAGCCCCTATAGTTAATTACCCCTCCCAATAATGAGAGAGAACTTTCAATTAAGGCTAGTAGTCAATTAGATACGTATAAAATACGTGCTATCTGGCATATTGTAGCAGCAATGTGTTGGATTTGGAATTTGAAAATTTGAGTTTGGATTTGGGTTTGTGAAAAGGTTTGAAAAGTTTGATATTTATAATAGAAATTTCACCATCGTGCACTTAAAGCGGATGGTGGGGGAATGGATGATAGACCCGATCAAGATCCCATGGTTCCGTCGTCCCGGGCCATCATGGTCCTTGGTCTACTTAGTCATAGGAGGTAGTCGACCCAACCTGACAGAAGGATCCTTGTCGGCAGCCATGGGTTGCTTCGTCCAAGGGTACCTTGTAGACTTGGGTTGAATATTTGTCTAAGGGGACAAATTTGAATCCATCTTAGCTGACAGAGGGCTTTATGCCCTATCTATCATATCCTATTGATTCATTTCCCAAGGATTTGATGCCACTAAGGAACGTATTGGCTATGGCCATAACCGTTATCTGCGGTGACATTTGGCAGCAAAACCACTCGGTTCAGAGGGCCCCGGGTCATAACCGTTTATCCTGCGGTGCCATTTGGAGGTAGACCGCCGGTCAGAGGACACGTACCACGTCCTTATTGGCAGGAGATTGGTTTGAGAATGGATCCTAATGATATTTTCGACTAGGCATTTAGCTCTTTGTGAGCTGAAGTAATTTTAATTTGTCCACCCAGGCAAACTATTATTGAGGGTGGATGAATTTTACTTTAAGCGATTGATGGATTGATTTCAAATTTAAATATCTTGGAATTTGGGAGTTTCGGAGTTTGGATGGCATTTAAAAATATTTGTGAACCCCTCCTGTTGAGATTAGCGTTCAACACGACCATCATCGGGGTATTTGGGGTCATTTCCACTTTAGTTGATTGAACCCTGTCAACTCGACTGGGCTATTGATCGAGGATTGGGTTCCTCGTAGGCTTTGTGCCTTTTATTCATGAATTTTCTTTGTTGAAAGCCTTGAAGGCCGAATATGAATGTATAAGATAAATATTTCGGTCGACTTCGTGACCGCATATTTATCCGATATCTCGAACCCTGTCTACTCCTATTTATCCACTAAGGAGGATCGGGTTTCATAGGCTTTATTCCTTTTGTTTAGTAAATTCTTTTGACTGTAGGCCTTGAAGGCCTAATATGAATGTATTGAAACAAATACACTGGTCGCTACAACCGTGTATTCGTTTAAAGGTTCGAACCCTATCGACTTCTATTGGTCCGTATAGAAGGATCAGGTTTGAACTAGAATTCACTTATCGACCCGCGCAGCATCCCTAGGCGTCACGTGTGTACCAATAACATGCTTGTTGGGGCTCATGCGGGTGATTTTTATATTGATTTAGACGTACCCCATTGTGTACCTATGTGTATATAAACTATAGTGTATGTGTAGGGGTACTTTGAAGTATTTGTAGTTGTGTAAATAACTATCATCTAGATACACACAACTTTTCATTTGAGAGCTTATACACGCCTTATGTCCGCTAATATGAGTGTTGCGGATTCGGTGGCATTGCATTATAGATTGTAGACGCCTTCTGTCTGCTAGTAGGAGTGTTGCAGATCCGGTGGTGTTATGATCTTAATTTTAGGAGGCATCTCCTCATCTTGATGTTGACTCCCCTTTCTCAATCACCGGGGACAGGACTTTCTGGACTTTGGAGTCCGCTGCTTTGAAGAGAAACCCCTTTGAGGTCATTAGTGTAGTGGACTTATTATTTCTGGTGTTTGTGGGCACCAAAACTATTTTCTTCTTAAGTATAGGACTAAGAAGAGGCTTGGGAACACCAGGAAGTTTAGTTCTAATTTGTTCAAACATTTCTTCCATTATGCTGGGAAGTGTTATTTTTTCGTACATCGGGTTGCCCCTGTACTCAAAATACTTGAAGATCTTGAACACCGTTATCGTAGGTGATATTCGTACTTGTGTCCACGGTGGTTCGCTATGCTTATGATGTACTCACTATTATTATCCACAAGTGGCTCATGCTTATTTGGAGGGACCCATGGTATTTGCTACGATCTCCTAGAGATGTTTGTAGGAGAGCCAATGTCACCTTCAATCATATCCACCTTTTACCAATCTCAGGTGGGATTGATGTATTTGCACTTGCTTACAGGGGACAGTCCTCTTTCATACACCGGGCTGCCCTTGTACCCGACATACTTGAAGACCTTGATCACCACTGTCGTAGGTGATATCCGTACTTGTGTCCATAGTGATTCATTGTACTTACAATACACACTGTTGTTATCCACAAGTGGCTTGTATATATTTAAGAGGACCCGTTGTATTTTCTACGACCTCCTGAAAGTATTTGTAGAAAACCCATTGTTCTTGTATCATACCCACCCTTTTACCAATCTCAGGTGGGTTGCTTTGATTGGCGTCGAATGTGAAAGGGCGATGATGCTCAAACCAGGCTCAAGTTCAAGTCCTTTCAAGATCAATTTAAATCAGGTTCATGAGCTTAATGTGAAAGACCAGTTCTATGTCCTCTGTAGTTCGAGTCTTGTCCAATTTTAGTGTCTTCCGTACTTACTTCCTTTGAATTTGAGTTCGAATGTATTTTTAAATGATTGTTCAAAGTCTTTTGAGGTCTTTTGATTTCTATTGAATATTCAATTTGGCTTAAATTTTGGTCTCAACCTGATTTTATTTCATTTGAATTTGATCTTTAGCAATCATTTGAATTTTGGTTCTGATTTAGGTCCACAAGTCATCTGTTCTTGTACAAGTAGTTCAAGTTCACCCTAAACCCTAAAGTAGTTCAAGTTCTGTACATTTTTGTTCGAGTACAGGTCTTCTATATTGTTGTCCAAGAAGGTCTTCAAATTGTTCAAGTCTTTGTACATTTCAGTGAAAATTTCGGCAGCACCCCGGCATATCCCCCGTTTGGGGGAAAATAGGAGAGCTGGGCCTTCCCACCACGTTACTAGAGCGTGTATGGTAGGTGTCCTCAGACACCGCGACAGTACAAATTTTCATCCCACCATGCTACAAGAGCGTGTTTGGGGCCTTCAGCAGTACCCGTATGAAACACCAGTAGCTCTCCCCACCACGCTACGAGAGTGTGTATAGGGCTTACCCACCTCGTCGTATGCTTCGCACCGGGATCCCTCCTACCGTGCTACAAGAGCGCGTATAGGTGGTTCTCCGGTCCGCTGCAAATGTCGAGAATGGGATTTTAGAACATCATACCTTACGTAGCAATAGTCGGCGATGTCGGTGTCAAGGACGAGGACCGTCCCCACTACGCTACAAGAGCATGTATAGGGCTTACCCGCCTCGTCGCACCTGTTGCACTGGATTCCCCCCCACCGTGCTACAAGAGCGTGTATAGGAGGTCCACCAGTGCATCGAGCACATCGAGGACGGGGTTTAAGTCAGAAATTATACCTTGGAGTTCTGCGGTGGCTCGTGGATCGAGGCAAGAGGGTCCTTCTTTTTTTGAATTAATTATAATCAGTGTTAATTAATCATAATTAATTAGTAAATTATTTTTAATTAATTATTTATAATTAATTAAGATAATTAATTAGATTTATTAAAATTAATTAAAATCATTAGTTATAATTAATCTGTAATTAATTATAACTAATTAGTATTAATTAATTTTAATAACTTATAATTAATTAATAATAATTAATTTTATAAATTGTAATTAATTAAAATTAATTCTAATTAAAAATAATAATTATAATTAATTAAAATTAATTAAAACAAATTATAATTAAATAAATCTAATATATATATATATATATATATATATATATTAAACCCCTCGGTCTGGCATAATTACGGGATTTGGCCGAACCAGCGTGCGAGCATGGAGAAAGTTACCTTCACCACGAGTGAGCTCTCCTCCCTACTTCCGATCAAAGTGTAGTAACTTCCGATCCAATGGGAAGAGCAAGCTGTCGGAGGGAGCAAAGTCGGTCAGCCCTGGTGGATCCGGAGAAGAAGCGGAAGGGAGAAAGTTTCCTTCACATCGAGCGGGCACCTGTTGTTGTTCCGATCAAACTGTAGTAACTTCCAATTCAGCAGGAGGGGGAAATCGTAGAAAGAGTGAAATCGAACTAGCCACGAAGTAGCCGGAGAAGTGCACGAAGGGTAGAAAGTTATCTTCACCACCGGCGAGATCCCGTCGTTGTTTGAGCTCAAAATGCCGTAACTCCCGCTCCGTATGGAAGGAAAAGCCATTGGCAGTGCGAAGTCAGGTAGCCACGTGGGAGCAGAAGAAGCGATGTCGGCAATTTCTACACTTCATGTGAAGCACCAAAGTTGAACAGCAATGAAAGGGGAGAAGGAGCGTACAAGGAAGAGCGGGAATGAGAGGAAGAGTGAGAGAGCCTCGTTGCTTCGTTCTTTTAACGACTTTAGTGAGTCGTGCGGGTGATCGTGGGAAGAAAAGACACGGACATGTCGGCGACGTGCTAAATTTGGTGCCGGACAGGTACTTTTATTTTCATTTTTTTTACGGGTCAACAATCCACTTGGCGGTTCGAGGAATTTTCATTAATGAAGTACATATAGTTAGATAACAATCCTCCACAACAAACCTTTTTTATTTTCTTTAAGTTTTTGGTGAGGGCTTCTTTGTTGTTGATCATTCATTATTAACCATAAGGGTTCCTCTTGCAACAATGAGTGCTCATGTTACTGAGCCTATAATAGGAGACATGTCGGCAATGAGGGTCAAAATTGATGTGGAGACTACCAAGGTGCAAGATGAGACGATATTGTTTAGGAGGTCCCAGCAACCACGAGGTTGGTGGAACCTATAGTTCCATGCTTCTCTCTATCTCTTAGCTCTTTTAGTGATGGAATTCTAGCACATGGGTTGACAAAAGGTGTTGGCAAAGCGGGTCAACATTATGGATAAAATCCTCAATCCTTAAGATGTCATCGATGAAGGAGGGAGTACCTAGAAAGATGATATTGAGGTGGAAGCTGAGCTTTGGAAAGATTTCATTGCCCTATAAGTAGAGATGATGGTGTCTCATGGCTTCTTATGGGAGAGTTCATTCATTGAAGGATGCCAGTTCTTACTATAACACCTTCTAGAATCAGGGTTGTTGCCACCTAAGGTAGCTTCTGATGTTGTATATAGGATTTTTAGTGGTGATGAGTGGGTTTATCAAACATCTATTTTCTTATATATTCCATTATGTAAACATTCATTAAATAAATTAAATTTTTAAAGTTGGGGCAATTGTATCAGTGTGAGCTTACTATATTAAACTTTTACTTTGCTTTTATTACTACATGTACACTTATTTTTACCATGAGTTCTATAGTGTAGGTGAGAAGAAGATTTAGGTTTTTCTAATTTCACATTATGGAAAGTTAGTGACTTATAGTTGTGTGTTGATTTATTGCTTACCTCTCAAGTGGCAAGCTCATGACATTTTGGGACGTAATGAGTTGGTTCTGATATTAATAGTGATATCCTTGCGAATTGAATTTTACAATGAGGCATAATATTATGAGAACATTCTATTAGTTTCAACTCTAATATATGAAGGATTTATTTATATACTTTCAGTGCCCTGTTTATTTAATTTTAATTATATGCTAGCATTACCCTAATCAACACAATAACATGTTGTTAACTGCTTTTACTTTAAAGGATGCATTTTGGATTGAATATACAAAATTTAGAATGATGGTTATAACTTGCTGAGCTGTATTTTCTCACACATATTATGTATTATATTTTAGTTCGATGAAAGGTAGGGAGCCAGTTGAGTAGATAATGTTTTAGGTTTTGATCTTCTATGTGTATATGTATTTTCTAATTTTTTTAAATTTTGTGGAATTATGGCTATTCTCTTATTTATTCTGTTATGGTATGTAATTATGTATGGTATTGTAGAGATTTTATCGTATATATAATTTAAAAAAAGGAGAAATTATGGATGAGTTATTTTCTATTTCTTAAGGGAAAATTAGTATTTTTGTTGTATGTTAATATTTGAAAGAAATATGAAAGGTTATTTAAAACTAGATCTTGAGGGGTTCAATATATCACCATCTAATATGATATGACCCATTCTGTCTATGAGTTATACTGGGTTGGGTTGGGATAGTCCCTTTTTGGTATTATAGCGAGGTTTTGGATAACTGATTTTAATAAAGTGAGTGAGATAATTTTGGGTGGTATTGAGCATCTATTTCTACTTATTTTCATGAACATGTTTGTTACATTAGGTGCATTATGTGTGATTGTCTGATGGATCATCAAGATCTTGATGTGGATGATGGGTGGAGTCTTAGCTAGAATGTGCCTATAAAACGTATTATTCCTATTTTTTAGTTTTGATTCGACAGGTAGAGAAAATAAGGACATCTCCACCTTATGAATTTATCAAGGATATTATAGCAAAGCTAGTGGCTTAATGACAGGGAAATTATCTAGTAGTGGTCAGATAGTGTCTGATAATTCAATTACTCTAGCTCCAGTTAAGGCAATTGTATATTTTAACTTGGCATGAGGCCATAGGTACTCTAAATGTGGTTACACGTGCATATAACATTTCTAATATGCCTTATTGTGTTTGATTTTATTTTAGAACTGATCATTTAATCATTTCCTAGATATGCTTTGACTCATTATATTTTCCTACCATCCTTTTTCTTTACCTTTTGTCAACTGGGAATAGTATGGTAGTTAATAGGGTGTGCTTTTGTGATTTATAAATATTTGATAGGAAATGAGATATGATCTTATACTTGCAATTTTTATAATTTCATGTTTTTTAGGAATGGATTGGTTGTATCAGTATGGAGCTCATATTGATTATCTAAAAAAGAGGTTTATATTATTTTTGGGTAATGAGAGCTACTTATTTTAGGAAGTTAGGGGAGTTAGATATGCTTTATGTGAACCATACAATGGATAAATTATAGAAAAAGGGTTGTATTATATTTCTGGCATCTATTCAGGGTAGTGGAATATAATCTAGATCTTTATATGATGTTCCGATAGCGTGGAAATTTTTTGATGTCTTTCCTGAGAAGCTACTAAGTTTGCCACCTGAAAGAAAGATTTAGTTTTGTATTAATGTATTTTTCAGTATGGCCTTGATATCTAAGGCTCTGTATTTGATGACACCTAAGGAGCTTCAATAACTAAAACCAAAACTTTAAGAATTGGTTAATCAAGGTTTAGTCATCCAAAGGTGTCTCTATGGGGAGTACCTATTTTATTTGTGAAGAAGAATGATGATATTAAGTGTATGCATATTGATTACCAAGAACTGAACAAGGTGATAATAAGAAACAAGACTCCTTTGCTATGGATTGATGATTTTTTTGATCAGCTTGTGGTATTTTTTAAGATTGATTTGAGATCTAGGAATTATTAACTAAAAGTGAAAGAAAAGAATGCGGTGAAGACTATATTCATTAATAGATATGGGCATTATGAATTCTTAGTGATATATTTTAGGATGACTAATGCACCTGCAATTTTCATGGACTTGATGAATGGGATATTTAGGGAATATTTGGATTTATTTGTAATTATATTTATTAATGACATTCCGATTCATTTAGCTTCGGAGGAGAACCTATAACATATTGATGATTATTCTAGACAATTTGATGGAAGGTTTGTTGTGCTCCAAATTCTCTAAATATGAATTTTAGCTTTAGAGTATTTCATTTTTGGGACATGCGGTGAGCAGTATAAGTACTTATGTGGATTCCTAGAAAGGCCAAGCTATTGCTTATTGGCTAAGGCCTACTACAATATTTGACGTACACATTTTCCAAGGTATGGTCAATTTTTATAGGAAGTTTATGAAAGTATTTTTTGCATAATTTTGCCTTTCTAACATGAATGACTCAAATTCAGCAGCTTTTCTTTAGACATTTGATTGGGAGGTAAGTTTTTAGAGTTTGAATGATTTTTTTACATCTACTCTAATTTTGACTATCCCATCAGGTATAGAGGGGTTTCATGTATTCAATGATGCTTCACTAAAAAGATTGAGATGTATTTTGATACAATATGGAAAGGTTATAACATATGCTTCTAGGTAGTTAAAATCACACAAGAAGAATTAGCTAACTCATGATTTAGAGCATGTTGCTGTTGTATTTGCTTTAAAGATGTAGTGGCACTACTTATAAGGAGTCCAATGTGAGATTTTCATGGATCATCATAGTCTAAAGTATATCTTTCCATAGAAGATTTTAAATATGAGGTAAATAAGGTGGCTCAAACTAATTAGGGGATTTAATATGAATCTTTAGTATCCGTCTGGTAAGGTGAATATAGTGGCAGATGCTCTGTGTATGAAATCTTCTAGAATGTTGAGTCTTTTGCTTATGTCTGATGACTTTTTAGTTCAAGATATAGAGAGATTAGAATTGGAAGTGCTTACTTCCATTGATCGAGGTCCAAATGTGTTGGCCCAAATGATTTTATGACCATCTATATAGGAAAGGATCTTGGAAGCTAAGAAGTCGTATTCAAAATATTTGAAATTTATTGATCAAATCAAGTCTAATAAGAAGTCTGAATTGTGATTGTCCAATTTTGATGTCATTTTCTATAAGAATAGGTTACGGTTTCTAATTTAGAGATTTAAGGTATGAAATTTTGCATGAGGCACACTAATCAGGTTACACTATACATCTGGGAAGCAACAAAATGTATGTATAATAATTTGAAAGATATATTCTGATGGCCTAGATTGAAGAAAGATGTTGTTGATCTTATTATAAAATATGAAGTGTGTCAGTTAGTGAAAGATGAATATGAATGACTTAGAGATATTTTACAACCATTATCTATTTTTAAGTGGAAATAGGAATAAAATGTATTAATGAATTTTGCTATGTGATACCCTAGATTAAGGCAAGGGCATGATGTCATCTAGGTTGTAGTGGAATGTTTAACAATGTCTTCAATTTAATTTTGATCTAATATACAAATTTAGTGGACAAATTGACATAGGTTTATGTACAAGAAAATTGTCCAACTACGTGGAGTGCTAAAGGTAATAATTTTTGATAGAGAGGATATATTTACCTCCAAGTGATGGAAAGGTATTCAATAAAGTTTAGGTATAAAATTGTACTTTAATACATCTTTTCATTTGTAGACTGATAGAGAGTCTAAGTGGACTATTCCAGTATTAAAGAATCTTTTGAAATTTAGTGTTCAAGATTTTGGTGGAAGCTGAGAGGATCACATTCCTCTAATTGAATTTGACTATAATAATAGTTTTAGTCAAGAATAAGTATAGCCCCTTACAACACTAAGGTAGAAATTATGGAACCCCACTATCATGGATAGAGGTAGGAGAAAGAAGTTTGATTAAGCCAGCCTTTGTTGATGATTTTACTAAAAATATCTATATAATGAGAGATAAATAATGGTCATACAAGATAGACATAAATAATATTATGACAACAAACACCAAGTTATAAAATTTTTGTTGGATATTTTGTGTACATGAAGATCAGACCAATAAAAGGCATCAATAGATTTGGAAAGGAAGGGAAGCCGAGTCTAAATTATATCGGACCATTTAAAATAATTGAAAGAATTGAAAAGTTTGCTTACAAGTTACAATTACCATAGAATATGTTTGATATTCACCATACACTATAGGAAAATCAATGAATACCAGTGGCTATTCCGACGGTTAATCTGGTGGTCAAATAACTGCCAAAATTACCAGTGGTTTAACCGACTGTCTGACCACCGATATTAATATGCAATTTACCCAGTGGTGTTTAATAATAAACCTTCAAAAATGCTAGCGATAAAATAACCCCTAGGTAGGCTACCAGTTTTTTATTTTCGTGGCGCCTTTATAATTACTGGTGATAAGTGTTTTTTTCTAGCGATCGATGAAATTACTAGATCGACAAGAGGGGGGGAGAGGTGAATTAAAACCTAAGCAGAAGTTCTATTTTTTTTAATGTTTTTAAATTTTTAACATGAAAATTTAAACTACTACGAAGGAAAACAATTGAACTCAACGTGCGACAATATAATCCTTTTCTTCCACAAATTTCACCAAGCAAATATTATGAAAATTAAGTGCAAGCAAAAGTAAATAGCGATAAGGAAAAAGCACACCAGAATGTTATAGTGGTTCGATCAAACCATGACCTACGTCCACTCCCCTGAGTCCTCCACTCCGGGAATTTCACTACAAACTATAGCTCTCCTTTTGCCCCCCTCGGCAAGGCGGAGAAGCCCTTACAATACTCCCTTTCACCAACCCGGTGTGGCGGAGTGCCAAGCGCTATTTTCACCCTCCTAGCAACGGCAGAGAACCTTCTCATTTTTATCCCTTCTGGAGAAGGCAGAGTACCTTCGACATCACGGATGTAGAAGAGTCTACCCCTCAGAGAGACTCCTATAAGTTCTTCCCGGGCCATAGGAGGAGCAAGATGCAGTAAGAACGGAGCAATCGTGTGATCTCCCTCACACCTATTCTCCCTCACCAAGCTCATTTTCTCCTTCCTCTCTCAAACCCTAAAAACTTCTCAAGATCTCTCTCCCAAGGATTCCCTCTCTAATCACGTTCCCCACTTTTTGTCTCTCTCATAAAGATTACTAATTTGATACTTAAAATAGGCTCCAAAATCCCTGAATTATTCAAAGTAGCTGTTACAATCGTATAGTACAATTTCAAATCATATAGTATGATATGTATAACATGCCTCATCCTAGTATGACGGTGTACGAACAGTTCAAAATTTAATTGTACAGTACGATAATAAATCATACGGTACGATCCTCAATACTACTGCTCGTACATGATGATAGATGGGAAGATCAAATGTCGTCTCTATACATTGTATGGTACGAAATACATCCAACAGTACGAATGGTCAAAATCAAGGCATCGTCTAGGATAATCAAATGTTGTCTCTGTTCATCGTTGGGTACAATAGACATCGTACAGTATGATGAGGCAAAAATAAGAGATCGTCCAAGACAATCTCCGGGACGATCAGAATTCATCTCTGTTCATCGTATAATATGAATGTGTTCGTACAGTACAAATTTCAATTAGTAATTAAGCATTAATTTATTCCACTAATCACGAGTTAATTTAAGTAAGTATTTAAAATAAATAATATAGTATGAAGTCCTTCGTACAGTACGAACGATTGAGAAAAACTTACTTAAGTTAATTTGATGGCTTGGGTTTTGGATTTGGAACACATCGTAAAGTACGATAGTATTCGTATGGTGCAATCTATTTATAGAAATTATTTTACAAGCTCAGATCGTACAGTACGAAATAAAGTCGTACAGTACGATCACCAAAGAAAGAAAATATATATTTTTTACTTTTAAAACCCTCTCCCCCTGTGTGTGTGCATGGTTGCTCAGACTTATATGTAGTTTGTGGCCAGACTCAAGAAAATAAAAATAAAATAAATAACAAATTACATTGTCAGACTCATACTCCTAATCTAACCAGTCTTGAGTCTTCCTGTTGTCCTGAGTAGCTTGTGATCTTCCTGAAATGTTAGTACTCACAGATAATAGCAAACAATAAATGATATTCAATGAATAGTAGTTCAGGCGACATTATTTATCATCTTCAAAATCTCAAACTCGGGGTCATGGGTCGCAACAATCTTCCCCTTTTTGATGATGTCAAATAATGTTTGTTGTAGGCAAGTTTGAAAGGCATATATTTTTTATTTTTTTGTTTATAGAAAAAGAAAATACGAGCTAGACAAGACAATAAAAGAGATGAAATGCATTCTATTGAAATGAAAAAGGAAACTACAACATAAGGAAACTACAATATAAGCAAACTACAACAACCTTCTCCCCCTTTTGATAGCACCAAAAAGAGGAGCAAACAGCTCTAAGAAAGAAAAATACAACACATACACTTCAAAGGGAAGGATCCTAATCACTTGGAGGTGGAGGTGGGTTTGGCTGAAAATAGTGAAGGATTGTGTCAAATCGTTGATCAATCGCGGTAAAGTGTTCCCCAAACCATTGCATGTCAGTCTCGTGTTACTGATGTTGCTTTTGTATATGCATATCGAGACGAGTCTGAAGTTGGTCAAAATGTTCGACCAAATTATTGTGAGGATAAGCTGGTGCAGAGCTTGGGGTGCTGCATGTCGTTGTGGTCGAGCTTGAGCTACTGCGGGTGCAGCTTCTCCTTCTTCATCATCAAAGTCAGGTTCTTCAGGCTCTTATCCCTGATGGAAAAGAATACGGAAAGAGGCATCCGTATAAAAGATTGGAAGATTATTGGGTTCACCAGGATAGTTTAATTGGTATTTATTTTAAAGGATGTATCCTATAAGGTGACCAAGGGCTAGAGTTTGTTTCCGACGAGTAGTAGGTAGGCGAACAAAAGTCATATGATGAATGTAGTCAATAATCAAATCTGCCTCATCGAATTTGGTGTTGGACATGATAAGATAGGTAGTGACAGATAAAGTGCATTTCGGTTGAGTGATTGGACGAGTGGCTGATGTAGATAGAATGCGGTGTTCCTAAGGACACGATTAATATCACTCTAATCAAATTCATTTGTTAGAAAGGAATGAACTCAAGGTCCTTCAGTGGATAGCCCAATATATTGGGCGATATCAGCTTTGGTAATCTCAATGTTTTGATGACAGACAAAGGAGTGGAAAGTTGTATTGTCGACAGTGTATGTTAGATTTATTAGAAATTCCAACAGAAGTTCAGAGTTGTAGAGAAAGGCCAGGGTGAGAAGGAACTGGAAGGTGGTGGAAATAAAGAGGTTCAGTACCTCGAAATTCAGAGCAGCCTGATTGAGTATTTTTGATAGTGTAATATTGCATGATTTATACTTATGATAGGCCTCTTCACACTCAGCATTTAGAAAGCGAGCACTGTGACGGCTAGAGGAAGACAAACTTCCAACTGCCAAATGACCCCTCTTGTTGGAACTCAACATGATCAGGAAGGCAAGTAGAAGAAGAGATGTGAGTGAAGAGTTTGGAGTGAAGAGATTTGCTAAGCAAGGCAATTTATAGAATTTTTTCAACATCATATAGTACGATCGTGTTTCATACAGTATGACTGGTAATAAATGTTATGACGGGTCATTTCAGGAAAAGGTGGTCAACTCGTACAGTACGATGGGTATCGTACAGTACGATCAGAAGGATTTCGATAGTCCCGAGGGTTGTCGATACGACATTTGACAAAAAGTTTTGTACTATACAAATAGGTGTATCATACAGTATAAACGATAATTATATCGTACCAGACACCATTAATTTGTTCTCATACATCTTGCTGAGGTGGATCGTACAGTATGAACACCAATAGTATCGTACCAAACTGAGTTAAGTCGTCCCAATTCATTCGCTGATAGGGATCGTACAGTACAAAGAGGATGTATCATATAATACGACCACCAATAATGTCGTACCAGACGGATTGAATGCTACTAGCTATATTTTATAGTACGATGGTATCATATAGTATGATAAATAGAGGTGAAATTTGCATATGGGATGTGTTTTGTGTAGATTTAGATATATCGTACAATATGATATAGGATCGTATAGTAAGATAATGAAATGTCAAATTTTGTGGTTTTGTGTAGTGAGTGTGTGATGATCAGGAACAACCTTAGAAGAGATTTTTTTTTTGTGTTTTTGTGTGTTTTTTTTTGTTTTATGCATTAATGTCTATGAAACTTAGTCTAGTCCTCAAGGTGCTAAAGGTGTTGAATGCTAGTGAGTTTGTGAATATGTCAGCCAATTGATCTCTTGTAGCGATGTGATGCAATTCTATATCTCTCTTAACAACATGATCTCTTATGAAATGGTGTATAATGTCTATGTGTTTCATTTGAGAGTGTTGAATTGGGTTCTTAGAGATGAAAATTGCACTTGTATTGTCACACATGATTGAGATGGTTCCTATAGGTAGGCCAAGATCAAGAATTTGTTGTTTTAAGCATAGTACTTGTGCAATGCAACTTCCTACTGTAATATATTCTGCCTCGGTCGTGGAAAGGGTTACTGAGTTTTACTTCATATTGGACCAAGAAACTAATGATTGTCCTATGAATTGGTATGTACCAGAGGTGCTTTTTCTATCTATCCTACATCTTGCAAAATCAGAATCTGAGTACCCTAAGATTTCAAAGGAAGTGTTGTGCCTAAGATACCAAATTCCTAAGTTCGGGCTGCCTAGTAGATATTTAAGGATTCTCTTGACCGCAGTTAAGTGAGACTCTTTAGGATCGGCTTGAAAATGGGCATAGAGGCATACACTAAACATTATGTCCGGTCTACTGGCAGTCAGGTAAAGAAGGGATCCAATCATTCCTCTATATTTTTTTTGATATACTAATTTTTCACTATGATCTTTATCTAATTGAATTATTGAACTCATTGGAGTGTTCATGGGTTTAGCACTATCCATTTCATATTTTTTTTAAAATATCCTTAATGTACTTTGTTTGGCTAAGTAAAGTTCTGTTATCCATTTGTTTTACACTAAAACCAAGAAAATAATTAAGTTCTCCTATCATGCTCATTTCAAACTCATTACTCATAGTTTTTGAGAATTCATCACACAAGTTTTTTATCTGAAGATCCAAATAAGATGTCATCCACATAAATTTGAACAATGAAAATTTCATTTTTGATCTTTTGTAAAAAGAGTGTAGTATCTACACTACCCTTTTCAAATCATCTATCCAATAGGAATGAGCTAAGTCTTTCGTACCATGCTCTATGTGCTTGCTTTAATCCATAAAGTGCATTTTTTTAATTTGAATACATGGTTTGGAAATTGTGAACTTTCAAATCCATGGGGGGGGGGGGGGTTGCTCAACATAGACATCTTCCTTAATTACCCAATTCAAAAAAGCACTCTTTATATCCATTTGATATTGTTTGAAGTTCTTGAAACAAACAAAAGCTAAGAGCACTCTTATGGCTTCTAGTCTAGCAACAAGGGCAAAGGTTTCTTCAAAGTCTATTCCCTCAATCTGGTCATACCTCTTAGCTACTAATCTGGCTTTATTTCTTATTATTGTTCCTGAATCATTCACCTTATTTTTGAAGACCCGTTTTGTTCCAACAACACTTTGTTCTTTAGGTCTCTTAACTAACTCCCAAACATCATTTCTGGTGAATTAGTTCAGTTCTTCTTGTATTGCTATAATCCAGAATTCATCTCCTAAGGCTTGATCTATACTTGTAGGTTATATCATAGAGATGAATGCTGAATGACTAACCTCTTTCCTAAGTCCATGCCTAGTTCTTACACCTTCTGAAGGGTCTCCTAAAATTAAATCTTTAGGATGACTAGAAGAATATCTCCATTTTCTAGGTAATTCTTCCTGAGGTTCTACCATTTCTCCTAAGGTCATAGTCTCTACTCCTTGAATTGCCTCTATTTTATCATCTTCAATTTTATATTCAGAGAGCTTATCTGATTCATCAAATACTATATGGGTGGACTCTTCTACTACTAGGGTTCTCCTATTAAAGATTCTATAGGCCTTACCTACAGATGAATAACCTAAGAAGACACCCTCATCAGACTTGGGATCAAATTTTCCTAAGGGATGTTTGCCATTATTCAAGATGAAGCACTTGCACCCAAAGATATGTAAGTGTGAAAGATTCGGTGTCCTATCCTTAAGGTGTTTATAAGGAGTTTTATTCAGCTTAGATCTAATGTTTACCCTATTTAAAATGTAACACGCTGTGTTGACTACTTTTGCCCAAAAGTATCTAGGAAGGGTGTACTCCGCTAACATTGCCCTAGTAGCTTCTAATAAGGTTCTATTCTTCCTTTCTACTATACCATTTTGTTGAGATGTTCTAGGGGCTGAGAAATTATGTTATATTCCTATCTCTTAGCAAAATGATTCAAATCTATCATTTTGAAACTCTCCACCATGATTGCTATGTATTGTTGAGATTTCACAACCTAATTTTTGTTGAATCCATGTGGAGAATACCATAAATTCCTCAAACGACTCATTTTTATGTGCTAGGAATCTAACCCAAGTGAATCTAGTGAAGTCATCTATAATCACAAATCCATAGTTTTTCCCTCCTAGGCTAGCTCTGCCAATGGGTCCAAATAAGTCCATGTGTAGGATTTCTAATGGCCTAGAGGTGATCACATCTTTAATTGAATGAAAGGATGATTTGATTTATTTTCCTTGTTGGCAAGCATCACATAAATGGTCCTTAGTGAAATCTAACTTAGGTACGCCTCTAACTAGGTTTTTTTGAGTAATGTTTCTAAGTGTTTTCATATTATTATGACATAGTCTCCTATGCCATAGCCATGAGTCATCTACTATTGTTTTCAAACAAAATGAATTTGAGTTATCAATGCAATCAAGGTCTAACATGTAAACATTGTTCATTCATTTTCCTTCTAAAACTAGTTTATCATTTAATCTAATCAGGCATTTGTTAGACATAAATTTAATATCAAAACCTTTGTCACACAATTGACTAATGCTAAGTAAGTTATGATTCAAACCATCAACTAATAAGATATTTTCAATTAAAAAATTCTTAGCATTACCAACAATACCTGAGCCTATCACTTTCTTGGTAGTATTGTCTCCCAATGTTACTTTGCCTCCGATTTTGGTCTCCAGTAAGATGAACTTATTCATATCTCCAGTCATATGTCGCGAGCAGCCACTATCCAGGCTCCACATGCTCTCACTAGGTTTTTTGTGAGAGCATCCCTATAATTTCATTCAAGGGTTAGATTTGGGAACCCAAGTGAGTTTGGGTTCCTCCTTATGCTTGCATGAATGAGATGTATGCATGTTATGCTGTGATGGATACACTTTAGGTCTCCATACTAAGTGTGTCCTACAGTGAATTGTACAAGTGCGGGCTATGTGACCTAGAATACCACAAGAGAAGCACCTAACACCAGGAAATGGATTCACTAACCTATGTGGGTGGTGATGCCTCTTCTTAAAGTTATGTGATGCATACTGTGTTGGGGTTGACTAGGTTAGGCTAATGTGAGTGATGCAATTTCTTTTTCAAGATCTTTGATTTTTTCTTTAAAAGTGTTGTTTTGATATGTCAATCCATGAACTTCTATTTTTAATAAATGCTCAATGTGATATACATCTAATGCAAGTTTGTCTAGTCTATGAAAAGCCTCTTCTAGTTTCACATGAGTGGTTTTCAAGGTTTCATGCATTTCAGTTAGTTCAATATGCTTCTTATTTAATGCATCATACTCATCAAGAAGTAGCATATGATCTCTATCTAAATCAGAATTTTTTTTTGACTAAGTTAGCATGCTCAGTTTGTAAACTACTAAATTCAATATTAAGACTAGCATGCATCTTTTTCAATTTTCTATACGAATCATGAATTTTTTTAGAAATAAGAAATAAATCTTCATATGAAAGCTGACATACCTCATATTGATCTGATTGATCAAGATTATCATTAGCCATTAGACACAGATTTGTTACCTCCTCCTCTGCTTCTTTTTCTGACGATTCTGAGGCAGAGTCAGCCCAAAAAGCTTTTTGTGTCTTCATTTTTCCTTTCTTATACTTGGCTTTATCCTCACTCTTTTTCTTAGCAGGTTGGCTCTTTAAGTTTGGGCAATCAGCTCGAATGTGACTTGGCTTCCTGTACTCAAAATAGATTATATCAGATGAAACTTTATTAAACTTAGAGCTTTTACCTTTATTCCAACCGTTCTAATGACGCCTTTGTTTTCTCTTTAAGAAGTTCTTGAACTGTCTGGTCATCAAGGCTATACCATCTTATTCCTTCCCTACATAGCTGTCGCTTTACGAATTATTTGCTTTTAATGCTACCGTTCGCTCCTTCTTTTCACCTGCATTACTTTATCTTTGACTCACTCCTTGCTCATATGCAATGAGTGACCCAAAGAGATTATAAATAGAATAAACGTTAAGGTCTTTAGATTCAGTGATAGCAGTTATCTTAGCATCGTAGGAACTAGGTAAGCATCTTAGAATCATATTAACTTTCTCAAAATTTGAAATCTCTCTACCTAATGCATGAAAGGATGTCACGATTTGGGTGAACCTAGTGTACATGTCATATATTATTTTGCTAGGTTTCATACGGAAGAGTTCATAATCATGCAATAGAATGTTGAGCCTATACTATTTTACTTTGCTAGTTCCTTCGTACGTGATGCACAGTCTATCCCAAATCTCCTTACCAGTAGCATAGGTAGAAACTCTCATATAGTCCTCAGACTTTAATGCACAGAAAAAGTAATTTAAACACTTAGCATTCAATTGGGCTAAATCCCTATCTTCATTGCTCCATTCATTAAAAGGTACTAGAGTTTTCACTCCATTCACAGTTTTAAAAGGTGCAATATATCCATCATTGACTAACATCCACATGCAATAATCAATAGACTGTAGAAAAGTAGACATTCTAATTTTTCAGAAATCAAATGGAATGTTATCAAAAAGAGGTGGACGGGTTATTGAATAACCCTCCGCAGTATTACGATTACCAAAATACGACATGATCATTTTTTCAAGGTTTTCTAAGACACTATTTTTGAAAACAGGCTCTTATACCAATTGAAATAACTGGATCGATAGGAGGGGGGAGATTGTGAAAACTTTGTAGCAATAATTAAAACCTAAGCATGAGTTTTAATTTTTTTTAATGTTTTTAAATTTTTAACATAAAAATTTAAACTACTATGAAGGAAAACAATTGAACTCAACATGCAACAATAGAATCCTTTCTTTCACAAATTTCGCCAAGCAAATATTATGAAAATTAAGTGCAAGCAAAAGTAAATAGCGTTAAGGAAAAAGCACACTGAAATTTTATAGTGGTTCGGTCAAACCATGACCTACGTCCACTCCCCTGAGTTCTCCACTATGGGAATTTCACTACAAACTATAGCTCTCCTTTTGCCCCACTCGGCAAGGCAGAGAAGCCCTTACAATACTCCCTTTCACCAACCCGGCGTAGCGGAGTGCCAAGCACTGTTTTCACCCTCCTGGGGACGGCAGAGAACCTTCTCGTTTTTCTCCCTCCTGGAGAAGGCAGAGTACCTTCGAGGTCACGGATGTAGAAGAGTCTCCCCCTCAAAGAGACTCCCACAAGTTCTTCTCGAGCCATAGAAGGAACAAGATGCAGCAAGAACGGAGCAACCGTGTGATCTCCCTCACACCTCTTCTCCCTCACCAAGCTCACCTTCTCCTTCCTCTCTCAAACCCTAAAAACTTCTCAAGAGCTCTCTCCCAAGCGTTGAGTCTAGTAATTAGGTTGTTAAGCCTAAGTAAATGTCCCACGGCTACCAAGAGGGGGGTGAATTGGTAGTTTTAAAAATTTTAAACCCTCTTTAAAAATAAAGTTGAACCGAAATAAAATTTTCTTTTAAAGTTAGTAGAAAAATGTTTTTCAACCACAGAGTTGTTAAAACTGAAATTCAAAGTGCGGAAACATAAAAGCAATAAAGTAAAAGACACCAGATTTATAGTGGTTCGGTCTATAACACGACCTACATCCACTCCTCAGAGGCACCCTCTGAGTATTGCACTAATACCACAAAGTGACTCTCCTTTAGCACCCACAGCAAGGCGGAGAAGCCTGTACAAAACCCTCTTTTCACCACTACCCGGTGCGGCAGAGAACCGTCGTCCTTTTACACAATCCACAGTGCTGGCAGAGAACCGTCATCCTTTCACACTCTCCTAGTGTGGGCAGAGAACCGTCGTCCTTTCACACTCTCCTAGTGTGGGCAGAGAACCCTACGGCTGTTCACACTCTCCAAGTGTAGGCAGAGAACCTTCTTCCTTTTACACTCTCCTAGTGTAGGCAGAGAACCGACGTCTGTTCACACTCTCCAAGTGTCGGCAGAGAACCGGACCTTCTTGAATGATCTTCTCACAAGAATCTAGAAGGAAGAAAGAAAAAATTGAAGAAATCCAATTTCACAAGTAGAGATTCTTACCTTAGCAATCCAAGTGAAGCCTTCTCGCTCCAATGGTAGGAATCCTCCTTTGAAAGCTCTCTTCCACTCTCTCCTTGACTATTCTCTCAATAGGCACGAAGATCAAATGACAAAAAGATTGGGTGGCAGTCTAATTTGGACCTTTTATACAAAAGACATGAAAAACCGCCCAAAAACTGCAAATTTCCAATTCTGTATGCAGTGGATTGTCCCGTACGATCCTGGATCGTCCTGGACGATTTTACTTGAACGATCTGAAACGACCCAATTTGTATATGTGTACGAAATGACTTCGTACAGCTGATCGTCCTGTACGAACTAGGTTCGTCCAGTACGAACGGTTATTACAAGGTCGGTTCTAGAAACTGCTGAAAACTGTTCTAAGTCGGTTTATCGTTTGGACGAAAATGTGTTCGTCTGGACGAAAATTTTCCAGAGAGCCGATCGTCCTGGACGATTATTTATTTCGTCTGGACGAAAATTTTCCAGAGCGCCCATCGCCGCGGACGATAATTTGCTTTCGTCTGGACGAAAATTTTCCAGAGAGCTGATCGTCCGGTACGATAATTATTTTCGTCTGGAAGAAAATTTTCCAGAGCACTGGTCGCCTCGTACGATAGTAAAATTCGTCTGGACGAAAATTTTACAGAGAACCCATCGTCCGGGACAAAGATAAAATTCGTCCTGGACGAATAGGACTTAGAAAAATTTTTCCAAGCAAGTTCCTATTCGTTCCAAGTGCTCTATAGGAGATAACTGACAGATCGTCCAGTACGATAAATATCGTCCTGTACGATCAGTATAGAATTTCACGATCTCCTAATTTTATGTGTGTGAGATTTTATTCACTCAATTACAATCACTCCCTTTCAAAATTAATTCAAAGAAAAGACAAACTTCAAATAAACAAAATATCATATGTTGAATTTGATTTGAAGTTTTCGTAGTCTGGAGTCTGATTTTCCTGAAATGTTAGTACACACAAGAGCAAGTGCAAATCTTCTAAAATTGTTAGGAGATAACTATACATCTGAACAATAATGTTTGGAATCATCAAAACTACATAAGTTGCACAAATATAAATCATTCAAATAGCAACTATTCAAACAATCTTTCCCTTTTTGATGATGGCAAAACAATTATTATTTGTAAGGTTTCAAGTTAAAACAATTCTCTTATCTCCTAAACTCCCCCTGAATTTATGAGTACATTAAAATAAGGAGGCATTAAAGAACAACATTTTTATTTTTCAAAAATTTTAACACACAAAAAAACTTGCAAACAGAACAATTAAAAAAGAAAACACAAGCCACAAACATAATAATTTCTCCCCCTTTTTGACAGCAACAAAAAGTGAAGAAGAAAAAGACAAGAAATGTAAATAATAATATGAAATTCATTGTTAAAATTTAATCTAAATTGTGATTTGACATAGGGTATGCAATTTTAAACTAAAGATATTAGGTCAATCATAGAAATTCATAAAATTTATGAAATGATATAACATTGTAAGTAAGAAGAATTTATCAAAGACATGATTCAATTTAGACATTTTGATTATTGAAAATCATTACAAGTGAGATGTAAAAAAAAATTCTATATTTCAAAGTTCAATAGCATATAAATGAACATTAGATCAACTTGAATTAAGAGATTAAACGAATTTGGAAAGAAGAGAATTACCTCATGTGGTGCTTTGCACATCTTTTCAAAGTTTTGGAGCACATTTTTGTGCATTTTTCTTTGGTTGGGCTTATTTTGTGCCTCTTTTTCACTTTGCAAATTTTTGCGAATCCCTTTTGATTTTTGTACATTTGTACAATGTTCAAGAGTAATTTGACCAATTCTTTCCAAAATCTATAATCTAAGATTTCAAATATTTCTAGGTGCATAAATATCATTTGAGCATAGAAATACAAAATAAGAAAACATCAAAAATTGCAATAACAATATTAACTTTTATGTAGTCTAAATGATTACCAACATGAATTTAAAAATTCTAATTACAACAAGTTATAAACAAATTATAAATTTAGAAAGTCTAGATTTTCTAATATAGATAATCTCACATTACAATCGAATTTAAGCACAATGTAGATTAAAAACAATATTAATGAAATTCATAAAGATTAGCCACATTTCAAAACAAATATAAAACAAACAAACTTTCATTGATTTTAAGGAAAGGATTACACAACAACAACAACAACAAAAATTGAACTAAGAAACATAAAAGCAAACAAAAACAAAACAAACAACAACAAAGAAAATACAACAGACACACAAAAAAAAAATCTACTGTTCTGGAGGAGGAGGAGGAGGAATGCCGCCAAAGAGGTTGAAGTAGGAGGCCATCAACATTACATTGGTATTTATTTCATGAACTTCATCTCTAATATTACCAATGTCATGTTGCTGCTGAGTAAGTTGAGCATCAAATTGATCAAATCTTTGATCAACGTGAGTCTCTAGTCTATCAAATCTCTCAATCAGATTCTGGTAATCTGATTGAGAAGCAGAACCTTGCACTCCTTCTTCTTCTTCTTCTTCTGAAGCACTGCCATGTGCTTTTCCTTTTTCTTTTTCCTCCTTGAAGAGCAGTCTGAATGATGCATCGTTATAGTAAACTGGCTCTTCATATTCTTTATCAGGATGCACTATATTATACTTCTTCTCCAAAATATAAGTAATCAAGTGCCCTAAAGAAATGTTCTTCTTCCTCTTCTGATCAGGATGTCCTATTTCTGAAAGCCCATAGATATGATCTAGGATGAGTTGGGCTTCATCAATAGGATGTCTTTGCATGATTAAAAAGGTTAGAACAGAAAGGAGAGGAGTAATGTTAATCCTATCACCAGCTTTAGGAATAATTGAGGATCTAAGGATATGCTGGATGATTCGGGCATCTTGGGTCATACCGGCCACTCTAGCAACATGATTGTCAATCGCATTTTCTCTAATTACCGTATTGATTTGAAACCATTTGAAGGAGGTTTCTGACATTAGGGTGTGGGCTCTATATCCTTCAGTCCTTAAGTTTAAAAATGCACCAAGGTCGTGCTTGGTGATCTCAACTTTTTTCTTAAAAACAAAAGAACTAATGATAGAGTGGTCAGAATTGAAACTCATGTTGGCTAGGAAGTAATGGTAGGTTTGCTTATTGTAGAGGTGGACAAGAGAAAGAATGAACTGAAATTGGGTTGAGGCGAAGAGGTGTAATACCCGAAATTTCAACTCTGTTTGGATAAGAATGCGAGACGGAGTGATTTTTGCAGATGCAAAACGAGGAAAAGATTCCTCATTTGCCTTGGAAAGAAAGTTGTCTGGGGCATTCCTGTTAGGTTTCTTCACCAAAACTTTTTGTCTTTTGCTAGAGGAGGTCATAGTTGATTTGATGTAGAAAGGGATTGAAAAAGATGTTTGAAAGTGTGATTGTCAAGTTTGAAAGCCTTCATATTTAAAGAAAAACGATACGTTCGTCCTGGACGAAAATATTCGTCCTGGACGAAAAATTATCGTTCGTCTGGACGAAGTAATTTCGTACAGACGATCCAATTCGTCCAAAATGTAACGGCTTTTTGTATTCAACACAACTTACGATGCGTCCCTTCGTACAGGCTTTTTGACTTGATCGATCGTACATACGAAAAAATTTCGTACAGACGATCGAAAAGTGTTTCGTTTTAATGACTCTTGAAAACCGTCCCCTACAATGAACCGACACATGTTCGTACAGACGAAAACATTTCGTACAGACGAAGTTCGTATTAAAAACTGTCTTATCCACTCAATCGCTGCATTCAATCGTCCCGACGTTTGAGAAAAAGAAAAAATTCGTACTGGACGATCACAGATCGTACAGACGATCCAATAAAAAAACTGCTCTCAAAACGGTTTAAAATCGCGCAAACTGTTTCTTTACACATCGTCCCGTACGAAAATATTTCGTCCTGGACGATTTCCTCCAAAAAATATTTTAATTTTGAAATTTTTTAAATTAACAAAATCAACAAAAACAATCAAAAACACAGAAAACATAAAACAAAATCATAAAACCAAAAACAATTCATTAAAGACACACAAAATTCACAAAATTACAAAAACAAAACACAACAAGTATCAATGTTGCAAAGACATTTTAGTTAAGCATTCAAATCAATAACACCAAGCCTTGTTCTTAAAGTACTGAAGGTATCAAAGGCTAAAGGTTTTGTAAAAATGTCTGCAAGTTGATTTTCAGTTGAAACATGTATGAGTTCAATTTCTCCTTTGGATACATGATCCCTTATGAAATGATGCCTTATATCAATGTGTTTGGTTCTAGAATGTTGAATAGGATTTTTGGAAATGCAAATAGCACTAGTATTGTCACAATAAATTGGAATAGTGCCTATAGTTAATCCTAAGTCAATCAACTGTTGTTTTAACCAAAGTACTTGTGCCACACAACTTCCTAATGCAATGTATTCTGCTTCTGCAGTAGATAGTGCCACTGAATTTTGTTTTCTACTAGACCATGAAACTAATGAATTTCCAATGAATTGACATGTTCCAGAAGTGCTTTTCCTATCCACTCTACAGCCTGCAAAGTCAGAATCTGAGTAACCAATAATTTCAAATGAAGAGCTAAACTTAGGATACCAAATTCCTAAGTTTTGAGTTCCTAGTAGATATCTTAAAATCCTTTTCACTGCTGTCAAATGTGATTCTTTTGGATCTGATTGAAATCTAGCACATAAGCAAACACTAAACATAATATCTGGTCGGCTAGCAGTCAAGTAAAGTAAAGATCCAATTATCCCTCTAAATTTCTTTTGATCAACAGATTTTCCCTTAAGGTCTTTATCTAACTGAACTGAAGAACTCATTGGTGTACTAACAGGTTTAGCATTGTCCATTTCATATTTTTTGAGGATGTCCTTAATATATTTGGTTTGACTAAGAAAAGTACCTTCCTCAAGTTGCTTAATGCTAAATCCTAGAAAGTAATTTAAATCTCCCATTAGACTCATTTCAAATTCACTACTCATTGTTTTAGAAAAATCATCACAAAGATGTTTATTTGAAGATCCAAAGATGATGTCATCCACATAAATTTGAACAATAAGTATATCCTTTCCAATTTTCCTTAAAAAAAGAGTTGTATCCACACTTCCTTTTTCAAAAGATCTTTCAAGTAGGAAGGTGCTTAACCTCTCATACCAAGCCCTAGGTGCCTGTTTCAATCCATATAATGCCTTTTTTAATTTGAAAACATGATTTGGAAATTTAGAATTTTCAAAACCTGGAGGTTGTTCTACAAAAACATCTTCTTCAATTACTCCATTTAAAAAGGCACTTTTGACATCCATTTGAAACAATTTAAAACCTTTAAAACAGGCAAAGGCTAGTAAAACCCTAATTGCTTCAAGTCTAGCTACAGGGGCAAAAGTTTCCTCAAAATCAATTCCTTCAATTTGATTATACCCCTTAGCTACTAATCTAGCCTTATTTCTAATGACTACTCCTGAGTCATTCATTTTATTTTTGAACACCCACTTGGTTCCAACAACACTTTGATCTTTTGGCCTTGTAGTTAGTTCCCAAACTTTATTTCTTACAAATTGATTCAACTCTTCTTGCATGGCCAATATCCAAAATTCATCTGAAAGTGCTTGATCAATGTTAGTGGGTTCAACAGTTGAAATAAAGGCTGAATGATTGACTTCCTTGTTTAATCCACGCCTAGTTCTAACACCCTCACTTGGTTCACCTATGATTAATTCCTTTGGGTGGTTTTTAGAAAATCTCAAATCTCTAGGCAAAGGGTCTTCTCTTTCTAAATTTTCTTCCACATTTTCTTCCAAATTTAATCTATCAATCTTTTGGGAGTTTTCTTCAATTTCTTCTTCAACAACTTTTGGCTCTTCCATGTTTCCATTTTCATCAAAAACAACATGTGTGGTTTCTTCAATGACTAAAGTTCTTTTGTTGAATACTCTATAAGATTTTCCAACACTTGAATATCCAACAAAAATTCCTTCATCTGATTTTGGATCAAATTTTCCTAAGGCAGATTTTCCATTATTATGTATGAACACCTTGCAACCAAATACATGCAAATGAGACAAATTTGGTGTTCTTCCTTTTAGCAACTCATAGGGTGTTTTATTCAAATTTGATCTCACATTCACCCTATTCAGAACATAGCATGCAGTGCTAACCGCCTCAGCCCAAAAATATCTAGGAAGTGAGTATTCTGCTAACATTGCTCGGGCGGCTTCTATTAATGTTCTGTTCTTTCTTTCAACTACTCCATTTTGTTGAGGAGTTCTAGGTGCAGAAAAATTGTGATCAATCCCCTTTTCTTTACAGAAATCTTCAAATCTTTCATTTTCAAATTCTCCTCCATGATCACTTTGTATAGAAATTATTTCACATCCTAGTTTTCTTTGTATCCAAGTTGAAAAATTTCTGAATTCCTCAAATGATTCACTCTTATGAAAAAGAAATTTAACCCAGGTGAATCTTGAAAAATCATCTACTATAACAAATCCATATACCTTTCCTCCTAGACTAACAGTGCTTACAGGTCCAAAAAGATCCATGTGTAGAATTTCTAAAGGTTTACTGGTCCTAAGATCTTTAATGGACTTAAAAGAGGACTTCACTTGTTTTCCTAATTGACATGCATCACACAGATGGTCCTTAGTAAAGTCTAGTTTAGGTATTCCTCTCACCAAATTCTTTTGGGTAATTTTTCTAAGATTTTTCATACTAGAATGACAAAGTCTCCTATGCCAAAGCCATGATTCATCAGAAACAGTTTTCAAACAAAAAGCAGTAGGAGATTGAATACAATTTAAATCTAGCATGTAAACATTGTTCACCCTTTTTCCATTTAAAACAATTTTCCCATTTAGGCTAATTATGCAGCTAGTAGGTAAAAATTTTACATTATAGCCCTTATCACATAGCTGACTTATGCTAAGCAAATTATGTTTTAAGCCTTCAACTAATAAAACATTGTCTATGAAAAAGTTTTTCAAATTTCCAATCATACCTGATCCAACCACTTTCTTTGTGGTATTATCTCCAAGTGTAACCTTGCCTCCACTCCTGGCTTCCAGCGTTATGAATTGAGCAGTATCTCCAGTCATGTGCTTAGAACATCCGCTGTCCAGGTACCATATACTCTCACGAGGTCTTGTGTGAGAGTATACCTGCAAAATTCTCAAATGTTAGACCTGGGAACCCAAACTAGTTTGGGTTCACCTTTATGAAATTTATAATCAGATGCATGTGTGATATGTCTAGGTTTATGCATCTTAGTTCTCCACACCAAATTAGGTTTCATCTTTAAAGTGCAGGTGTGAGATATATGTCCCAAAAATCCACAATTGTTACATTTAACATTAGGAAAAATATTCCTATGTTTTCTCTCATATGATTGTCTTCTAAGGGATTTCATGAATTTAGGATAATACTTAGGATTTGTAAAATCTTCAAGTTTAGGGGGGTTCCTATTATCCTCGAGAGCTCTTATAGTAAGTTTGTAAAATGAATTCATTTCCTCCAAGATTCGATTTGTATAATTGACTCTATATGTCTTGTGCTCAGATTCATCCTTAAATTTCTCAAATTCTTTTTCAAGTTCAGCATAGGATGATTTTAAATTCTCAAAATTTTTATTCAAGTCATCATATTCATCAAGTAGTTTCATGTGGTTGCTATCAATTAAAGCATGATCTTTCCTAAGGATTTCGTGTTCCTTATTAAGCTCTTCCAATTCTAAAACTAAACTAGCATGCATCTTTTTCGTTTTTCTATATGCATCATGCATGTGTTCAGAAACTTCAAACAATTCATTATAAGTTAAATCACATACCTCTTCTTGATCTGATTGTTCAGCTTTATCTGCCATCAAGCAAAGGTTGGTGACTTCTTCTTCTTTTTCAGTCTCAGATGAGTCTGAAGCTGAGTCCGCCCAAAAAGCCTTTTGAAACTTCTTCTTGCCCTTCTTTACCATTGGTTTCTCCTCTACCTTCTCCTTGCTAGGAGTGGCTTTGAGTTTTGGACAATCAGTCTTTATATGACCTGGTTTCCTGCATTCATAACAAATCACTTCATTAGAAACCTTGCCATTTCTGTTATACTTACCTCTATTCCATTGCTGGCGTCTCTTCTGCTTCCTCTTTAAAAAGCTTTTGAATTGTCTAGTCATCAGTGCTATATCATCTTCATCCTCAGGTTGTGAGTGTTCACTTTCTGACTCTTCCACATTTAGTGCAATATTCTTGTCCTTTCTTGGTTCACCTGCATCAATCTTTCTTTGACTTACTCCTTGCTCGTAAGCAATGAGTGAACCAAGAAGATTGTCAATAGAATAAATGTTCAGATCTTTTGACTCTGTAATTGCAGTAATTTTAGCATCGTATGCAGTAGGTAAACAACGAAGAATCTTATTAACCATTTCAGCATTAGTTAATTCCCTACCAAGTGCATGCAAAGAGGTGACAATTTGAGTGAATCTTGTGTACATGTCAGATATAGATTCATTAGGTTTCATGCGAAATAATTCGTAGTCATGTAACAAGATATTGAGTCTTGATTGCTTAACCTCATTTGTCCCTTCATAAGTAATACAAAGTCTATCCCATATGTCTTTTCCGCTTTTACAAGTGGAAACTCGCATGTAGTCTTCAGATTTTAAAACACAAAAGAAACTATTTAAACATTTTGCATTTAATTGTGCTAAGTCACGTTCTTCTATAGTCCAATCTGCATAGGGTGTATCTACCCTAATTCCATCAACTAATCTAGTTGGTTTTGTGTAACCTTCCTGGACTAACATCCACATGCGATAATCAAGTGACTGTAAGAAAGTAGACATGCGTGTTTTCCAAAAATCAAAAGGAATATTGTCAAACAGTGGAGGTCTAGTGATAGAGTAACCCTCAGGTGTGTTTCGGTTTCCAAATGTAGCCATCTACGTTAATCAAAAAGTAGTTCAAACTTATGATTTCGAAACAATGCTCTGATATCACTTGTTGAGTCCAGTAATTAGGTTGTTATGCCTAAGTAAATGTCCCACAGCTACCAAGAGGGGGGTGAATTGGTAGTTTTAAAAATTTTAAACCCTCTTTAAAAATAAAGTTGAACCGAAATAAAATTTTCTTTTAAAGTTAGTAGAAAAATGTTTTTCAACCACAGAGTTGTTAAAACTGAAATTCAAAGTGCGGAAACGTAAAAGCAATAAAGTAAATGACACCAGATTTATAGTGGTTCGGTCTATAACCAGACCTACATCCACTCCTCAGAGGCACCCTCTGAGTATTGCACTAATACCACAAAGTGACTCTCCTTTAGCACCCACAGCAAGGCGGAGAAGCCTGT